>JAHHFK020000492.1:0-47610 GCA_024533555.2 Aedes koreicus
AAATACAGTAAATCAATATAAGTGTATAACACTTTATTTCATACTTTAATATGACGTAAAAAGCGTAAAAAGTGAAGCCTTATAAAACATAAAATGAAAAAAAAAAATCATTCCCATACAATATAACAACACCACCGTGGGATTTGAACACTAGTTCTTGGCGTGATAGGTTTGTAGCTTCTTTGCTATGCCAACTCCGATTGTTGAAAAGTAAACTCTGAGTATCTATGATATGCTTCCCGTAAAACCAAAATCTCGTACAACTAATCTTTATGAGAAAAAAGAACACGTTTAGCAAAACATGGTTGGTGTAATGTAATTTCAACAGTATTAAGAACTACCCAGACAATCTTGTCCTGTTCATGTTTTATAAATGTATGGAACAATGTATTTAAGAACAATGATAAAGTAAAAATCACTTCCAGCTGGGAAAAATGTATTTTTAGCACAAAAGAGAGTTGCCGGTAGTTTCAAGCGAAACCCTAACCTATCTCTCCGAGATGCCGCAAATAAGCTGGGTGTATCGTCTACAACCGTGCATCGAGCCAAAAAACGAGCCGGACTATCGACTTACAAGAAGGTAGTGACTCCAAATCGCGATGATAAACAAAATACGACGGCCAAAGCGCGATCCCGGAGGCTGTACACGACGATGCTGACGAAGTTTGACTGCGTGGTAATGGACGACGAAACCTACGTCAAAGCCGACTACAAGCAGCTTCCGGGACAGGAGTTTTATACGGCAAAAGGAAGGGGAAAGGTAGCAGATATTTTCAAGCACACGAAACTGTCAAAGTTCGCAAAGAAATATCTGGTTTGGCAAGCCATCTGTACCTGTGGCTTGAAAAGCAGCATTTTCATAGCTTCCGGGACTGTCAACCAAGAAATTTACGTGAAAGAGTGTTTGAATAAACGTCTGCTGCCTTTCCTGAAGAAACACGGTTGTTCCGTACTGTTTTGGCCGGATTTGGCATCTTGCCATTACGGTAAAAAGGCCATGGAGTGGTACGCCGCCAACAACGTGCAGGTGGTTCCCAAGGACAAGAACCCTCCCAACACGCCAGAGCTCCGCCCAATTGAGAAATACTGGGCTATTGTCAAGCGGAACCTAAAGAAGACCAAAAAAACTGCTAAGGACGAGCAGCAGTTCAAGGCAAACTGGCTTTCTGCGGCGAAGAAGGTGGACAAGGTGGCTGTACAAAATCTGATGGCAGGGGTCAAGCGTAAGGCCCGGCAATTCGGATTTGGAAAAGCGGAAGCCTAACTGAATATTTTTCCTGAATTTTATACTAATTGAACTTGAAAAAGAAATTTAATTTGATTTTTTAAATAAACGATTTCACCGATTTACACGCGTTTTCCCTTGACCAAATTTTGACCGTATCACCCTTCGTAGGACTTACGTCTCTCTTTTCTATTCCTGCATAGGGGCGCCGTTCTAATATTTTTGAAATCGATAGCGCTACGCGGGTTTGGAGATTTTGAACGATATATCACTTCCCGCTGTTAAGGGAAAGGCAAAAATCCCGCTCGAACCAGCTTTCGAAGGGCAACGCCGCCCGTGGAAACAAAAAGACCAGAATCGTCCCACGTCACCTGCAGCTGGCCATCCGCAACGACGAGGAGCTGAAAAAAATTTCTCCGGTGTTACCATTTCACAGAGTGCTGTCCTACAGCCCAAGAAGACAGAGAAGCAAATTTCAATCGCAAACCATGTTCCCTCCGTAAACAACTAGAATCCGTCCTTTTCAGGACGATCAAATCAATTTAACGATTAAAGAGTATGTTTGATTAATATTTGTCTTGAGCTTATCGAAATTTTCATTACCACGCACCGGCTCATCATGGCGTTGCTTAAAAAGCCGCGTCCGGAGAAAATGGCTATTCAATCGCCCACGTCATCTTCGTTCGATTCCCGCTCCAGCCAATGGAACTTTTCGCAAAACGAAAATGTCTATACTAGTCCACTGGTTGTTAGGTTAAGTTGTTCGTTGTAATTCGCTCTTCGTTCAATGTTCAGTCTGTACAATCTCGAGATGAAGACTGTGTAAATGTCTATTTTTATCGTAGTATTACGTGCTGCCAAACACCCAGGCCGCCCTGCAGTCCAAGAAGACCGAGAAGAAAATTTCAATCGCGAACCATGTTCCCGCCGTAAACAACTGAAATCCGTCCTTTTCAGGACGACAAAATCAATTTTCCAACTTAAGAAGAGTATGTTTGATTGAAATTTATCTTGAGCTCATTGAAATTTGTATTACCACGCACCAGTTTGTGTTCAACATGGCGTAGATTAAACAGCCGCGTCCCGGAGAAAATGGTCCAATCAATCTCCCACGTCATCTTTGGGGTCAAGTGGTTAGCGGCATCACCCGTCGTTCAAGCGATTGCCATGAAGTGAGGGTTAGATTCCCGCTCCAGCGTAACAATTCAAAATAATCAAAATATATGCAGCACAGTCGGTCAGCATATAAATTCGTGTGACCTACATATACACACGACCACGGCCGGCATCAACGAATCGAATTCCATGATGGCGTAAAAAATTACAGAACATTTTGACGAACGGCTATTAAGCATATCAAATGACATGGCACTTTTATCGAAAGATCCCAAATCGTCAGCATTCACTCTACTATGATGACTCAAAGCTTCGGGAAATTCTGGAAGAAGTAAAATTTGTGTCTGGGGCTGTTTCTAGCCTTCAGATAAATGCAACCAAAAATACAGAGCCACATCAGAAGACCCTGTAAGCAAGAATTAGCAGAAACACCTTCAGTACATAATACTGTCCTGTCAAAAGATGAGCATACATCTCTCCTGGATGGCGATTTTTGGGTCATAAATGGCATTGGAAGCAAGACTGGTCCAAAGTAGACGCCAAACAGCGGGCTCGTAGGCTACAGGAAAAAGCTGCTGAAAAGGCCAAACGCACCAGAAAACGTGAAAAGCAACAATTCACCCACACCAGACGTCCAGACTATGACAACAAACCCAATAAAAACTTTTAAGGAAATGAAAGACACTCAACAAAAATCTGACAAAGAACTACTGGCTACTGCAAAAGTGCAATTTGCCTGCCCATTTTAACCCTCAAAATTTTCGGAAACACTAACGCGCCCTTTGGAAGAAGTATCATTTAATAGTATTGTAAGTATGACTAATCCTCCAAAAATGTCTTCGCCTTCTCAACAGAATGCGACTGAAATTTTACCGAAACAAGCTGGGATGAAAGCGTCAAAAGCGAAGAACTTTTTGAAATAACTTAAATGTATTTCGGCATGACCGTAATTTGCAACATAGCAATATAAAGTCGGGAGGTGGAGTTCTCATTGTCATCAATGCAGACTTTACTTCTCAAGAACTAAAAACTATCAAGCACAAAGAATTTGAGCATGTCTGGGTTAAAGCACTCATTGCTGATGAAACACACATTTTTGCATCTGTGTATTTCCCACCCGAACATGCCAATAAACAATCTTTCGAATTATTTTTTCAAAATGTCGAAATTATCATGTCAAATATGGAACCGGAAGTAAAACTACATATTTATGGTGACTTTAATAAACGGAATGCGAACTTCATCCCTGACATCGAAAATGAATCAATTCTACTAGTCGTAGGCGAAGACGAAACTTTACAATTTCTATTCGACCAAATTTCACATTTTGGCTTACACCAAATTAATCATATAAAGAATCAGCAAAATGCATTTTTAGACCTCTTATTTACGAACTGCACTGAAGACTTTTGTGTGAGTACTTCATTGTCACCTTTATGGAAAAATGAAGTATTTCACACAGCAATTGAATATTCAATCTTCGTACATAATACTCCCTTCCCCAGCGACTGGGAATTCGAGGAAGTGCTGGAATATCATAAAGCAAATTACGAAGAAGCAAAACGTAGACTATGTACAATAAATTGGCAGAACATAATAAGTATTGAAGGAAATGTCAACACTGAAGTAGGCAAATTTCATTCAATTATTCAGTACCTTATTTCAGAAACTGTACCAATGAAAAGAAGAAGGCGAACTTAAAACAATAAATTACCAGTGTGGTTCAATCCACATTTGAAACATTTAAAGAACAAAAAACAAAAAGCACACAAATTATATATAAAAAGCAAAACTCTAGCACAAATTTGCAAAATTATTATGACATATGCAACCAACTTAACACAGCCATTAATTCTGCACATGAAGAATATAATCGTAAAGTCGAAACTGAAGTCAAATCATGCCCCAAGAATTTCTTCAATTATGTTAAAACGAAATTGAAAAATAGCAATTTTCCCCCACGAATGCATTTTGACGGAAATGTAGGTGATAATCCTTCTGAAATCTGCAAGTTTTTTGCAAATTTCTTCCAAGAAGTATACACTACATTCTCCGAAGAAGACCGTGATCGCGACTTCTTTGCATTCATTCCTGAATTTTCCAACAATATATCTGTAAATCAATTACCTCCTCACGAAATTCTCAAAGCACTAAAAAACTTGGATGCTTCTAAGGGACCAGGTCCAGACGGTATTGCACCCGTATTTTTAAAGAACCTTTCAGACGAACTTACCCTTCCTTTAGAACTTCTTTTTAATATGTCTCTGAAGAGCGGAATTTCCCAACATTTGGAAATCCTCTTATTTGGTTCCGATTTTCAAATCAAGCACAAAATCAGACATCCGCAACTATCGTGGAATTGCCATTATCTCTTGCATCCCAAAACTTTTTGAATCTCTCGTAAATGAAAATATTTTTCAGCAAGTAAAAAATCAAATTACAAGCAAACAGCACGGCTTTTTCAAAGGTCGCTCAACTACTTCTAATCTTCTTGAATTTGTAACTTTTATTTTGAATGCAATGGACAATGGCAAGCACGTAGAAGCCCTTTACACTGACTTCAGTAAAGCATTTGACCGAATCGACATACCATTATTACTCTTCAAATTGCAAAAAATTGGAATGAAACCATGACTGTTGAATTGGCTGCAGTCATATTTAACGCATCGCAAACAAATTGTTCGTTTTCAAAATAAACTTTCAGACCCCATCTCTGTCACCTCGGGGATGCCCCAAGGTTCACATTTAGGCCCACTTCTTTTTATTTTGTACATAAACGACATTTCCTACACACTTAAAAGACTCCAAATACTCATATATCAGATGAAAAGAAACTCTTCATGGAAATAAATAATTCTAGCGACGCAGAAGAATTCCAGAACGAAATTAACTTATTCAACACATGGTGTAGCAAAAGCCTACTTCAACTTAACGTGAAAAAATGTAACTCAATAGCATTTAGCAGAAAAATTTAAACACCTCGTACGGAAATATTTTTAGGAAACCAAAAAGTAAAAACATGCAAAATAGTAAGGGACTTAGGCATTATTCTAGACTCTAAACTCACTTTTGTAGAACATTACAACACTATTAAAAGTAAAGCAAAAAGCATGCTGGGCTTCATTAAGAGGTTCAGCCACAATTTTCAAGATCCGTACACCATTAAATTATTATACAATATAAATGTAAGGCAAATTTTGGAATACTGCAACCTAGTATGGAATCCGTACTGTGCCGTACATGAAGAACGCATAGAAATTGAATTGGAATGTATTTTCACTGCACTGCACAGACACTTAAGGAACGCCGCGAATTTGCAATTCTTTTTTACATCAATGACATTATTTCACAACGTATAAAATCAGAAGTACTACTCTCGCAATTGAACTTTTATACTCCCAGCCGGCATCTTAGACCACGGAAATTATTCTTAGAAAAATCATACAGAACAAATTATACAAAAAATGGCTCCATTAATCGAATGATGCGCCAGTATAACTTACATTGCGAAATCATTTGCATCACTATGTCTAAAGAACAAGTAAAATCTCGTCTAAAAGACAACAGAAATAATGTATAGCATGTAAGTAAAACATTGTAACCATTATATGTAGTCTACATTGCTTGACGAAATAAATAAACATATTTTAATAATATAATACGATTTTTCTAGTAATTTTAAACTAAAGTTCTCTTGGTAAGCAACATTCTATATGTACCCGTTTTCAAGATAATTTGAAAGTAATGTCGAAAAAATGGCTTTTTCCATTAAAATATCCCTTTTTCAAAAGTTAGTCGTAATTGTCCATCTTCAAAAGTATTTCCTTTTTTTCAAATTGTACATAAAATTTTAAATAACTATCATTTGACACCAAGAAGATTGAACATCTTCTAATTTAACGAAATTAACGAATGTTTATTACCAAATAAAAATTTTGAGTTATTTTTTGTTCATACATGATTTATTTATTTTTTCTACTATTTTTTTTAAAACAAATTGTATTAACATTTTTACAAACACTATTTCCTAACATTCCTATAAATATTATGAAAACTTTGTATTTCGTCAGTTGAAAATATTTTCGCAGCAATTTTGTTATCTGCAACTGGAATGAAGGAGTGATATTTCTGTGTACCAGGAATCATTTTTGTTTGCTGATAACTACCACCCCATTCTTCATATTCTTCTTGTGAAACATAGCCAAAGCTTGCTCTTGTTGCCATTCGATTTAATGTGCCGCCAATTGCATCACATGGTTCCTTACCATGTGAAGTTTTTTTTTGCGAAAAAATGCCACTCAGAATCAATGTTGTATTTCTCTTTAAACTTGCAGAGGCTTGCAAATTTTTTTCTATTTTTGTATTGGGAAGTAGCCCCATCAGACATAAAAATGGCCTTTTTTATATTCATTAGTTGATTTAAATACTGCTAGTAATTTAGAAATAAATACTTGTACCGCAATTGTATCATGTCCTAGAACTTCTGATATTACAACAAAACTTAGATTCTTAAGCATTCCTGACTCCATAAAATAAATAACAAACGGATGAATTGTAGCCTGATCATTGTTCCAATTATGACTTTGAACAGCATCCTGAAGTACAAATGAATAATTCTCTGCAAAATCGCAAATAATAACTACTTCTCCTTCTTTTAATGAAGACTTTGTATCTTTTAAAAATTTAGATTGCTTTGTTTTTATATAATCATGAGTTAATAGTTTTTCTAATTTCTCGCTAAAATATTCAACAAATTCATCGACAGGTTTTAATAGCGTTTCTAGATTACATCTATCAGTTGTAATCCATTGTTCGAACGATATCTCAGGCAAGTTATGTTTCTCAAGTTCTTTTAAAAATCTTATCTCAAATTCTGACAACGTGGGACAATTTTCGCATTCGCGGAGGTAACAATATTTTGATCTTGATGATGAATTACACAATAACTTCTCAAAATGTTGATTACAATGAGTGTTGAATGAATATTTTTTTAAACTGTGAAGCATTAAATCAATATTTTCGTGAATTGCGCAAACACAAACTTTGTGAGAACCTGAAGCATTTAGTAATTTACAATGTTTTGGTCGTAATGCTGCAAAAGAACTAAATCCAATTTTATGTTCACTGATTCTTTAAATCGAGTGAAAGTTTCTCTAAGTGATGAAAGTATTAACCGTTTTTGAATTTGTTGACGCTTACCATTAGTGTTTTCAGAGACATAATCTCTTTGTCCCGGCATGGCTCTGCTGATGTCAATTGTAAATTGTATCACTTGATTCTTTATATCCGGATTCAAACGATTCCCCGATCTGTCGTTGGGGGTAGCCAATACTCCATTTTCGGCTGCCAATTCTTTTGCTTGTAATGCAAGGTATTTGTTTGTTTCAAATTTGCTCGTTATCTGCTGAATCGTCCACGAATTAGGCAAAACTGTTAATATACGTATTTTATCTATTCTCGAACAATCTGGTTCTATGAATTTTTTTTTTCAACTTGGAAATAATTTCATCGTATTCCACAACCTTTGTTTTCAATGTAGCTAACTCTTCGACTTCTTCTTGTGGTGGTAAGCTGAATAGATATTTTCTAATACCTGCTACAATTTCGGCAAATTTTTGCCGACGGTATTTATCGTTTTTAAATTCTCTAATGGATATCGGAGACACATTTATTCCTGCAATTCCATTATTGAATAACTCAATGTTGCGTATCCTGGAATAATCCGGTAGGTCACTGTCCTGAGAAGATGCCGAGGTAATTGAAGCTGCCGATGGTATTTCCTCCAAATCGTTCCGTGATGTGGTTGGTGCTTCGTCATGTCCACCGTTTTCTGGTTGCTCCACTCTTTCGACAGGATTACGACGATACGAATATAACCGACATGAATCACAAATTCTTAATGACGTGTACAAATGGACCGTACACTGCATGGATAAAAGTTTTTCAATTAACTTGTCAGTTAAATTTCTAAGTTTAGGCGAACACCGTCTCCCGATTTCACGAAAAGGTTTACAACAATGCTTTGTTTCGAGTTCCATTTCAAATCGTTTTACACTTTACGCTACTTATGAAAGACACTGTTAAACTGATGTCATGACTTTGTAATGTAATCCTTTTTATACGTACTAGGTACGCACTTTAGGTACTTTTTTGAAATATTGGTATGTGCAGGGGTATGCATGTAAATTATATTTTCTGTCAACACCAAAGGGAATGCATGAATAGGTATAAATGGGCGTAACAATTGTATTCTTACTGGTATAAACAGTTTAACAAATTAAATTCATTATGTTTCTACCTGAACAAAATACGCTTGTACACTAACATGAATACTAATTATTTTTGTTTCGGGTTAGGTTTTCATAATATACTGTAAGTAAAAGCAGCAAATTTTGTCGTGTTACCTACAGTAAATATCAGGAATCAGTTTGTCTAGTATTCTCGGTAATTAAAGGTATATTGAAGAAAATTTTATGTACAATTTGAAAAAAATACTTTTGCAGATGGACAATCACGACTAACATTTGAAAAAGGGATATTTTCATGGAAAAAGCCATTTTTTCGACATTAATTTTAAATTATCTCGAAAACGGATACATTTAGAACTTTTTTATCTTAAGTTGCTCTATCGTAGAACAACTTCTATTCTTCTTCTTATGACTCAAAGCCTTTAAAAAAAAAAAAAATTATAAAAATCGTACGTTGGACAGATTTGCTAATTGATTTTTAAGTTTAATTTTTGATTTTTTTGAAGAAATTTTTTTTTCTTATAGTGAACATATTTTTTTCATAAAGTCAAATTAATTAACTACAACTTCTTGTCAGACGCAATTTTATGACAACCAACGGTTTTCGAGTTATGATTTTTTGAAAAATACGCATGACAAAACACATACGCCCTTTTGAAAAATTTGTCTTGAGTCAAAAAATTCCCTTAACCGGCGGAAAATCCATCGTCACCAATTCCGAAGACATGTGCAAAGTTTCATCCAAATCGGAGAGGGTCGAGTTCAGTCATTTGCTCATTTGGCAGAGAAATGCTCTAAAGCAAAAAAAAAAATACTAAGAACAGCAACGTCACTCCCAACGATTCACCTGAACCAACAATATTAAGACGAAAGGACGGTTGTCACCGTTTCCTCTTTCTTACGATCCCAGACCCAGAGCTCCATGCCAGTTTCCGTTAGCTTGGGTCCCAAAACCACCGAATATCGTATTTTGACCTCATGCGATTTGCATTTTTCTTCACAAATTGGCATCAAAAATTGAAATTTTGATATATTTTGAGAATCTCTCAAATAACTCAAAGAAACTTTACACAAGAAAGTGTGCCGATCCGTTCTCACCAGAAAAAGTTATGACCGTTGAAAGGCAGCATATTTTAGCAAACAAACAGCATAGTACAGTAAATCCCCCGACATGCGCGGATTCCCTTGATGGTGGTCTCAAATGATATATGGGCAATGACCTTTGTTGTTTCATCAGAAAATATCTCGTGATCCTTTGTATATAGGAAGTTACTTCCTTGGGCAAAGTTGTTCAGTGGATCAAGGCCATCAGGATGATAAACCTAAAAGTTCAGAATTATTTCATTACGTGGCGCTAGTGTGCATGTAAACTTACTTTAGAACCTGAATCTCGAGATCCTTGACATGTAGCAAGTTGGCGCCTTCGACAAAGATGTTCGGTTGATTGAGGCCTTTAGGGTGGTGTTAACATTAGTTCAGAATTTATTCGCTACGTGGAACTGGTGTACATGTGAACTTTGTGTATTACCTGTATTTTGAGATCTAGATCGTGTATAAATTTACTGTTTTCAGGAAAGATATTTGTAAAGTTATGAGCTTCCAGACTCTCAACTCAACCGTTCAGAATCATCTCACTCCGTGGCGCTAGTGTTTATGTAAATTAACTGGATCTCGACTCTATTGAATTTTTGCAAGATGGCATCTTCAAAATGATATTCGAGGGGTCAGCGCTTTTTGAATGATGAACACATTAGATAAGATCTCGTCCAATACGTGGCGCAAGTGATCATGTGAACCTTTTTGAAATATATGTTATATATGTATCTAGATCATTTATGAATTTATTGTTTTCAGGAAATTTATTTGAGTAATCGTGGTCTTCCAGACCGTTATTTCACTGCGTGGCACTGGTCTGCCTGTGAACTATGTAATGAATGTTTATCGCTAAAGAATGTGCACACCAAAAAGTAGTCAACGGGAAATTAGTGGTATTAAATGGAAAATATGAGAAAATCAAAAGTAAATCATTTATTTAAGACTTCATGAAAATACAAATCTAAAACATATACAGTTAAGTCAATTTGACCTGTTATATCCAAATGCCCGCACCTTTCGTTTGACACCTTCCATCAGTTTTTGCACAGTGTCATCCGTCACCAATTTTGCAGCTTTCTGCCAGTTACGCCTGAAGCTTTTCTCATCAATTGCTACGCTATTCGTTTTTCGAAGATTTCTCTTGATCAGAGCCCAATACTTTTCGATCGGACGGGGTTCTGGCGAATTTGGCGGATTGCAATAATTTGGGACAATATTTACACCATTAGCAATGTACCAATCCTTAGCCAATTTTCCATAGTGGCAAGATGCCAGGTCAGGCCAGAACAGCACCGAACCGTTGTGTTCCCGAATGAACGGCAACAGTCGTTTATTCAGACACTCTTTTACGTAAATTTGTCCATTTAGAGTGCCAGTCGTGATGAAGATGTCGCTTCTGAGACCGCATCCACATATTGCCTGCCATACGAGGTATTTTTTTTTGGGAACTTCGACAATTTTTTTTGCTTAAAACGATCAGCAACATTTCCTCTTTGCAACGAGGTATAAAACTGTAGTTCCGGTATCTGCTTAAAGTCAGCTTCGCAGTATGTTTCGTCGTCCAATATTATGCAGTCGTATTCCTTCAGCATAGTGTCATATAATTTTCTCGACCGAGCTTTTGCGCTCTTGTTCTGGCTGTCGTTACGATTTGGAGCAACACCTACTTTGAATGATTTCAAGCCTGCACTTTTCTTCACTTTCTGGACGAACGATGGAGACATTTTCACTTTTTTCGCCACATCACGAACGGAGATATTCGGTTTCTTCTTAAATTCTTTAATCACTTTCTTCCTCTCCGCGACGAAACGAGAATCATGGTTACCTCCGGAACCGACCTTTCTCTTTAAAGTAAAACGCTGCTGAAAGTTTTTTAGCACTTTATTAACCGTCGATTTTGCGATTTTTAATGACTTGGCAATATCGCCGTGCGACATATCTGGATTTTCCACTCTTTTGTGCAAAATTGCTTCGCGCACGTGTTCTTGATTCGACGTCATTTTACTGAATAAAGGTTACTGTAGCCAAACGACGTCTTCATCATAGCACACATACATTAATATTCATGTAGTAGTGATCGGATTAGCAAAGCGTACACGGAGAAGACTGCATTAGGGCATTTCCGACGACAACTTTTTGGTGTGCACATTAGAGAGCGATAACCCCAATACGGATATTTTTGGTACGTTCTTCTGACAACTTCGGGTTAGTCCTTCAGAGATGTTCTTCACAAAAATACGAATAAGTCCTTCAGAGAACTTCATGGGAATTCTGCAGAGAACTGCAGAGAAGTTCTTCAGAGACCTTCATGGAAGTTCTACAGAGAATTTCAGAGTAATTCTCCAGCGAACTTCAGGGAAGTTTTGCAGAGAACTTCAAGGACATTTTTCCGAGAACATCAGATAAATTCTGCAGAGAACTTCAGGGTAGTCTTTCAGAGAACTTTAGGAATTTTCTTCAGAGAACTTCAGGAAAGTTCTTCAGTGAACTTCAGATAAGTTCTGCAGAAAACTTCAGAGAAATTCTTCAGAGAATTTCAGGGAAGTTTTGCAGAGAACTTCAGAGAAACTCTTCAGAGAACTACAAAGAAATTCTCCAGAGAACTTCAGAGTAGACTTTCAAAAAACTTCAGGGAAGTTCTTCAGAGATTTGCAGGGAAGTTCTTAACAGAGCCTCATGGAATTCTTGTGAAAACATCACGGAAGTTCTTCACAAAACTTCAGGGATGTTTTGTAGACAACTTCAGGGAGGCTCTGCGGAGAACTTCAGGAATATTTTTAAAGGAACTTTAGCGAAGTTCTTCAGAGAACTTCATGGAAGTTCTTCAGAGATCTTCAGCGAAGTTCTTTAGAGTACTCCATGGAAGTCCTTCAGAGAACTTCATAGAAGTTCTTCAGAGAACTTCAGAGAAGTTCTTCAGAGAACTTCAGGGAAGTTTTGCTAAGAACATCAGAGAAATTCTTCAGAGAACTTCAGGGAAATTCTGCAGAGAACTTCAGGGTAAGCTTCCAGAGAATTTCAGGGAAATTTTACAGAGAACTGCAGGGAAGTCCATCAGAGCAGTTCTTCAGAGAACTGCATAAGGAAGTTCTTTAGAGAACTTCAGGTAGGTTCTGCAGAGAACGTCAAGAATGCTTTATTAAAACCCCCAGGGAAGTTCTTCAGAGAACTTTAGAGAAGTTCTTCACAAAACTTCAGGCAAGTCCTTCAGATATCTTCAAGAAAGTTCTTAAGAGAATTTCAGCGAGTTCTTCAGAAAACTCCAGGGAAGTTCTTCAGAGAACTGCAGGGAAGTTCCGCAGAGAATTTCAGGGAAATTCTTCAGAGAACTTAATTCATGTTCTACAGAGAACTTCAAGGAAGTTCTGCATAGAACTTCAGGGAAGTTTTACAGAGAACTTCATGGAAGTTCTGCATAGAACTTCAGAGAAGTTTTACAGACAACTTCATGGAAATTCTTCAGAGAACTTCCTGAAAGGTCTTCAGCGAACTGCAGGGAATTTCTGCAGAGAACTTCAGGGTTGTTTCACGTCTCAGAGAATGAGTACTTTTTATCATTTTTAACATTGGCTTGACTTTGCTTTTGTCATGATGTCGGTGGCTTGTTTGACGAAATGGGTCTTAAACACGAGCCGAAAGAGTAGCGACTATTCATAGATAGCTTGTCAAAAATTTTAAAAGCTGTTCTGCTGCATAATGGAAATGAGCATACTTCTATTGCAGTAGAACATTCCAAATAGCTGAAGGAAAATTATGACAGTAGTTAACTGTTAGTGGATTCCTTGAGTTATTCGGAAAATTGTTGGGAAGTGAATGGGGATTTTAAATGATCACTTTGTTTTATGGGTCTTTAAGGTAAGAGATGTTAATTTTGCATGTTTTTCGTATAAGAGTGAGCAATAATTGGCAAACAACATTATTTTGTCGAATCTATGTAGAGCAAAAAGGTGCTGTAGTGAAAGATCACATACAAAAATGTTAACATTAAACTGGTTTAAATGTTTGTTTCACCGAAGAAAATCCCTGAGGTTCTCTGTAAGGCTTCCATGCAGTTCTCTACAGAACTTTCCAGTAGTTCTCTGCATTACTTTCCTTAAATTCTTTGCAGCACTTCCCTGAAGTTTTCTGAAGAACTTCCTGAAGTTCTCAGAAGAATTTCCCTAAAGTTCTCTGAAGAATTTTCCTAAAGATCTCTGAAGTACTTCCCTGAAGTTCTCTGAAGAACTTCCCTGAAATTCTCTGAAGAACTTCCATGATGTTCTCTGAAGTACTTCCCTGAAGTTCTCAGAAAGACTTCTCTGAAGTTCTCTGAAAGACTTCTCTGAAGTTTTCTGCAGAACTTTCCTGAAGGTATCTGAAGAACCTCTCTGAAAATCTCTGCAGAACTTCTCTGAAACTGTCACCCTCACTGAAACTGTTGGAGTAGAATTCACAGCATCACAATCGAATCGGTAGGATAAAGAAAATGATACTGTTCATTCCCTCCTAGATTCAGGTAGTCAATCAAACCATCGTCCAGTTTGAGCTTGAATGATACCCTGATGCTCCCTCCCAATCCAGTATTTATTATATATAATGTAAATAATATGTCATAATATGCAATAAATGTAGTACGTAATACATAGAAATGAAATATACAAGAATATTTAATGAAAATATGTCATAGTTGAAATTTGTCATCCTGTAAATTTAAGATTGTTAAGTGAATAAATAATATGATGAAATATTTAAAATAGTTATAATAGGCATATGAAACTGACTTGCAGCTTCACAAACTTTAGACATTTATGCATAAAGTGACAGCACTTAATTTTCAGTAACGGGGGCTACCATTATGACATATGTCAACTTATGTATGCTAAAAATCAATGCTTGCCTGTTGGCTAGTAGTCTGTTTTTTTATAGAAGTGCTCGGCGAAATAGGATGGTGTTGTCTTGCAATCATTATTTTTTGGAAATTTGTTTTTTCAATAGTTTCGCTTGTCAAAATTAAAAAATAAATTAAATGCCGGTATATTATTATATTTATTATCGAATAATGTTATAATCCACATACCCCTATAATACCCTATTTGTGATGAAATCGTCAAATTCAATCAGGCACGAGACGCCTGCTTTAATCCGTAAATGGACTTCTGCAGCTTAGCAAACTGGTGGCTTCAGCACCAAACTGTTCCGGCAACGCATGTAAATCTTTTGCCCGCGCTTTAACGTTGAGAACGCAGTCTTCACGTCAAGCTGGTGGAGATGCATCTCTTCATCAGCACGGTCAGCAAGACACGGTAATGTCGTAATTAGCCATCGGTGCGTACGTACTCGTAATCAAAACCTTTGCGTTGAGAGAATCCCCGGCAACTAAACGTGCCCTAAAGCATGCGGCGCCGTTTGCTTCATTACGTATAATTTTGAATATCCATTTGCTATCAATGATATCTGTACCTGGAGGTGGGGCTGCGATAATCCATGTTTTATTCTTAACGAGCGACTCCTTTTCATCAAGAATATTGCATCCCATTGTGGCCAATCAGATCGCCGTTGAGACCATCCACCAGTATAAGTCATCGACGAATCCCGTTGCGATTACCACAGTTCGTAGCAGTCATGCCAAACGGGTTTTTGCGTTACTCGACCACTGCGACGCACTGTCAGCTTTCTGCTCGGGTCACTCTGTTCCAGTTCTGGTTCTTGGCTTTCTTCACATTCTTCAGAAACTGCACTTTATTCTTGTCCAATAAATCTTCTAGCACTACTACCTTTTTCTTTGAACTCTCGGTTCCACTTCTAGTTTATCGCCGAACATGGTAGATTCGTCGAATACTACATCTCTTCCAATAACTACCTTTTGCCGCACTCCGTCCCAAAGTCGATAACCATTCACTGTATACCCAATATGGTACAACTTCTTGCACTTCGGATCCAGCTTCGACCTCAGCTCTTTCGGTACATGTAGATACGCCACACTTCCGAAAATCTGAAGCTACTACATCCTGACCTTCGATCTGTCCCAGATTCTCGTAGGGTGATTTTTTTTCTTCTACCGCCGAGTTGGCCACCGATTAGTGAGATACGTGGCAGGTGTATGCGGCCTCACCCCACATTTCCTTGCCAAACCCGCTTTTCAGCCAACAATGCTCTGGCCTGCTCCATCAGCGTACGGTTCATCCTTTCGGATACACCGTTTTGCTGCGGCGTATAGGGAACCGTCAAATTCCACCGAAATCCCTTTGTTCCGCAAACTTGCGCATTTGTTCACCAAAATATTCACCACCGTTATCCGTACGAAGTCTTGAGAAGCGATATAAATGTGAAAAGCTATTGATGTCAACCACAAATGTTCGCAAGTATTCTTAGCGATCAGGAAATCCTATTACAATTCAAATCACAGAATCCCGTGTAAGGACATTATCAAAAGACAAGCCAATATCCGATCCTGCGCGCTACAGAGTCAATGGGGTTCCAACGCTAATGGAACCGCCACCGTAGTTTTGGGCTGACCAAGGATATCCTCAATCAGGGAAATCGCGAAAATTTCCAAACCGAAAAAATCCTGGACCGGCCCTAGTCAAATTTTACTTTCAACCACAACAGAATTGACAAGGAATTCCCCGACAATCAGCCAGACAACCCACTACTATTTCATGGCATCTTCTCAAGCATACAAGGCCATAATTTTTCTGATAAATACAAAAAGAAGTCCTTTATACCTGTATACCGCGCGCGAGGCTCAAACTTTTGAAGACTACACAAAAAAGCAAAAATGACTTTAAATTACAATAACAAATAAAAACTTTAAATCCATCATCATCATCGAGGCGAAAAGTATAGTTTGTTGGTGCCCCATGACAATTATAAAACATTTAACAATAAACCATACAAAAATATAAGTTGTTATAACATCGTCAAATACAAAATTAGTCAAGAGTAAAAAGTTAACAGAGTAGCTGTTCAAAAGGAAGCTTTGATGTGTGAAATACATTGTCTCTTAAAATCTGTTAGTGTTGCTGCACGTTTGATGTGTATAGGCATCGAATTGAAAACATTTATACCTTGGGATGGGATTCGAAACTTTTGGAATCGGCGTAGTGATTGCTTTTTTCCAGATGGACGGGGAGGTCTTCAAGTCGATGATCGCATTGAAAAGATGAAAAAGTGCAGGTAGTATGAAGGGACAAAGAAATTTGATGAAGGATATCGGGATATCATCAGATCGGTTGGTATTGATTTCAAAGATCTTGCGGCAGACATCGTCTTCGTTCGTATATTGGAAGTCAAATCTTGGTCAACCATGATCTACCGCTGTCCCATGGGCAGGTTCAGTGGATGTCCTGAGTTGGTTCGTATTTTGCATCACAGCTTTTTGTGGCCGAAATGCAGTTCAGCATAGCGTATTTTAGCTGCGAAAATAAGGGACTTGGCCCTGTCTCTCTTCCTGATGTAATCTAGCCACTGGTTGTCACCACGCACTCTGTTAGGATTGCGTGAATACGAGGTATACGCAAAATTCCTAAGCTCTCTACCGCTATTTTGATTTCTTCCGTTATCCAGGGTGTTTGCTAGTCACGCACGACAAGGAAATACGTTCCGGTGCATGATGTTGAAGTTGGTGTTTCAGTTCGAGAGTCAGCCTTTGTGATTGCGTCGTCAGCGGCGAAGAACTGTTGGATGTCTTTTGCTTGAAAATCGGTTTGCAATCGTAGGGGGTCGATAACTTGAACATTTCTCACACGAATGGTCTGGGAGGTTGATCTCTTTATCCTTTTTTGTTGGCTAGAATGTAGATCACTTCGTGATCAAAAATGGTGTTGCCGGTTGATGTTTTTGATTTGATCACATTCTCAGGAGAGTCTGTGATTAGAAGATCAATCGTTGTCGCGGAGTTTTCGGTTACGCGTGTGGGATCGGTTGGTAGGATCGTGAGGTTGAACGTTGATTTGGTACGGCTTTGGTAAGTTAAGTTTGCTGTAGGTTGTGATGATTTGACGTTGATGTTGAAGTCTACGATAAACGGCCTGTCGAATTCGAAGTCTAGTAGTTCAATAAGGACTTTCTCATACACTTGACTGAAGGAAGAATTGGAGCACACCGGATTGTCACTATGCAGATGTTCATTTCGTTGATCTTGATTTGGACAGCAAGGAATTCGATCCTTTGTCCGATGGGAGTTGCCGCGTCGAAGCTTGATTTCACGATAGGTGTAGCCATTATTCCTTTTCGAACACCAATCCCTATTCCACAAAGAGTTCTAGTGCCGCGACCTCTTGCACATGGCTAGCAGAGCCTGACAAAATTGTATGCTAGAATGCGTATTGGACTGATAGGACTATAGATGATTTGAATTTTGTTTGAGTAACCACGAAAATGTGGTACTGATTACTGCTAAGCAGTAGCTTGATGTCATCAATGTAATGCTCGAGCCCTTGAACATCAAGATGACCTATACGAAGATTGGAGACATGCCGAGACATGTATTTCGAGACATGTCGAATATTAAATCGTCAGCGAAGTAGTGTGGAGAGTTAACAACGCGAGGAAAAAGACATATCCGCCGATACCGCGTCGAAGAAAACGGATGAATCTTCATGTGTACCCAGGTTACCAATAAGCGGTTCCAAAGCGTATTTACGGCAGCCTATAAGGAGTGTATCGAATATAAGCTATCCACATACATTTGCGTTGTACGCATGTATTTGTGATGGTTTTTTATGCTCTGAACACTGTATGCTGTGCGTTTTGACTGTCAGCTTTCTTTTGTTTACTTGTTTGTGCGGTTCAAATTCTGCGTTTTCAAAATGTCGCGTATTGAAAAGGAAGTGAAAATTAAGGGTTCTGGAGACATGGGCTAAGTGAGAAGGGTATTACTATGCGAAAATTGGCGAAGCGGTTTTGGAATTCATCATGCGAGTGTTAAAACCATCATTAATAAGTTTGGGGAACACTATTCTTTGGATGGAGCTACCAGGAAGAGGCAGAAAACCCCGGTTCTTCCAACCCGAAACTGGAGCAGAAAGTGGTATCTCTAATCATGAAGAACAAATCAGTGTCAATACGTGATTTGGCCAAAAAAGCAGGAACGAGTGTCGGAACCCAAGCAACACACAAGTTTTATAACGGTTGAAAATACTTTTATATGACTATATTTGGTTGAATAGAAGCTTACTCAACATAAAATCATGAAGATGTGTTACTCGGGAATGATCCAGCGTATCAAGAGGCGAAACCACCTGAAGACCTACAAGAAGCAGAAAATCTCGAAACAAAGTGCAGAACAGAAGAAGCGAGCAGCAACAAGGGCCCGGAAATTGTATTCGCGTCTTTTGCAGCGTCCGGATGCATGCGTTTTGATGGACGATGAGACCTATGTAAAGGAGGACTCAAAAACCCTTCCAGGTCCACAATACTGCCGTCTTTGGGGAGGATGTGAGCGATGCGGACAGGTCGATTCAAGTGGAGAAATTCGGTCGAAAGGTACTGGTATGCCAAGCAATATGTTCCTGTGGTTTGAAGTCAACAATTTTTTACACTACCGGAACTATAAATGCGGAAATCTATCGATCTGAGTGTCTCCAGAAGAGATTGTTGCCTTTATATAAGAAGCATAGTACACCTCCACTGTATTGGCCGGATTTAGCGTCGGCTCACTATGCCAAAATCACTCTCAATTGGCTTGCGGAAAAGGGTATAGATTTCGTTGAGAAAAATATCAATCCACCAAATTGCCCTCAGCTTCGACCCATCGAACGTTACTGGGCAATCGTGAAGAGGGTCTTCAAGGCAGCTGGGAACATGCAGGAGTTCAAAAAAATTTGGGCTCAAGCGTCCAAAAAATGCGATGCAACACTTGTCCGGAACTTGATGAAGAGCATTCGATCCAAAGTTCGAAAATTCGTGAAGGAATAACTTAAATCTCATCCGGTCTTCATTATGTTCAAGTTTAACCTCGTACAATAAAGGATCAATTTTTTGTATGAATAAAATATCAGGTTTCAACATAATTTGAAAGAAAGTTTGTGGATAGCTTATTTTCGATACACTCCTTAAAGCATTTAAGTCACCTTAAATGCAACATAAATGCCGCTTTTGGCCCATTATACGGCTGCTTTACTGCAATGCTATGATAATGCTTCTTCAATGCTATTTTGCATTCGAAATGCTTATTACAGGCTACAAGCGTTTAAATAGCATTTGAAATCCAACTTTACAACAGATAGCATTCAAGATGCGAAAATTATGCTAAAATAATGCTTGTAGCATCTGAAATGCAGATTTAGGGTTGATTTACTGCATATGCTAATGATTATTGGTTACCTGGGTACTGTGCATACTCTGGTTCGTGCTATTTATATGAGTATACCGCTTCTCGTCAGGAAGAAGCACGGCAATGAAATCGTTGCGAACGAAGACTGATTTGATGATTTTTCTCTGCTTGAGGCAAAGTGCGAGGCCGTGGATTCTGAAAGATTGCATGGACAACATTTCATCCATGGTTTATCGATAATTAAGTACTGGAGCGTGTTTTAGGTGACACAGTTTTGCATCTTTGTGCCGTTCAAAGTATCGGTTCAAAAATCTATCACGTATTTCACGATTGTCGAAAATAACAACCATGGTTGGGGAGATTGTCCTGTCCGACCATTTGGATGGTTTCACATGAAGGCGGAAACATTCGACATCGTCTCCCTGATATCGAGAAAATTCAGCACGTTTTCCACAATACCACGCACATTTTCGCCTTCATAGAACGGAATTTTGTTTATTGTGAGCCTGCAACAGTTCGCCAACAGAGAGCAAGTACTCGCTGGTTTGCACCTGCTTCAATAATTTCGAGTTTTTCTTCTATGTTGTTGAGCAGCGCTGCTCTCTTGGGCTGAATTGGTCGGCTTGACGTACCGCAAGGGGTCAGTAAAGATTCTTGGTCAAGTTCCATAGTGGAAATATCACATCAAGTAGTTTTTCCACCTGCTACAGAGGATCGTTTGCCTGGAGGTCACATTGAGAATTTTACTATTCACCTTAGGTTCGTAGTTGCAGCGCGCTTTGAGATCATCCTTGCTTTAGGTCCACCCTAATAACATTGAAGGTTATTACGGGAAATAGAAGCAAAATGCATTTTTTATCTTGTTTTGTTGTTATGATATATGATGTATTTCAGGTCTTCCAGATCATCAGGTATTGTAAAATAATTTAAAATTTAAAATTATTATTTTTTCTCATAGCTGTCATACTTTGTTTCTTTTTCTTTTTCTGGTTCACAGTAGATATGCAAGTTTGTCTACTATCCCTTCACTGTATACATTATCTTATATGACATGGTTTATTCATTACCATTACCATTCATCTTTATCATCATCATTACCATTTTTATCATTACTTGTGTTTTCGTGATTTATATATTAATACAAAAATAATTTTATAATTTTTACCTAATAGGTTCTAAATAATTTTCAATAATTATTATTACTTATACGTCCAATTATCATTTTGAATCATTTTACTGAATGTATTTTTCATTTCTGGTTTGCAAATGGACATTTGACCACATCTGAGCTGATCTGATTCATGCAGCGCTGTGTGCCATTTGGCTACTGTCTGATTTTACAGTTCAATCTTTGTCATTACTGTATCATAACTCACAATATCATTATATTTGATAATATTGTTTTATTGTTTTTACTTCATTGATGATTTAAACATTGCTTATTGATTTTATGTCCATTTGTCTTTAACTCCCTTTCAATTAAATCTTCCCTGTTTTCCTAACTCAGGAGCAATAACTATTAGGCCAGCAAAAATAAAAGCGGATTGCTGTTATAAAATCACCATCAAGCAGCAAATAGTGACCATGGCAACAGTAAATTAAAATGTATAAATGTTAGTTGTGTAAAGTTGTGCATTTCAGGATCAACCGAATGAAGATCATATATAATAGATTCGAATGCTTGTAGTATTTTTCATTTACATAAATATATACATTATTATATAAATATGTCATGGGAATGGGAGGGACCATCAGGGCACCCGATTGAAGCACTCTGGATGGGGATAGTGGGAATGCCAACTCCCCATTGCTAACAGTTTGTGAATAGAGGGCGAGCTCTTCTTCCCGCCCATTGGGGCATCCTCATGTATAGATTGAAACCATATACATAGATAGCTCGCTCTTATGACCAATTGTTCAATCTTGTTGTTGGAAGGAGATTCTTTATATCCCTGTGGAAACGTATAAGTGGTGTTATGTTCATACAGTGGCATGATTAGGATAATCAGTGGTTATTAAAGCTTGATCAAGTCTAACAGAGGGGAGAGCCCATTGCTGTCGGACTTAGCTTCCGTGCTACAATGGGTGGTAGTACATATCATACATCATACATCATATGTTGTTGAGCAGCGTTACTTGGGCTTAGTACTTGGTGTCACGTTGTTCCCCGCTGCTGACCTTGCAGTGAATCCGATCGACCTGATTTTTTTGGATGCATCGTACCGTGTCTAGTTCCGCCTGAAGTTTCACTAGTTGTGCGGACAGATCTGTACTGTTTTCTTCAGCTGCGCTACCACGTCACTGTCGGCCTCTGGGATCGATTGTTTGGCGATGAGGCTCCCCCGTACAGCACAGCTGTCACAGAAGAACGTAAAATTCTGGATGTCATCAATCAGCGAGTCATTGATCCGGACGCAGCAAAAATGGTGCCATATAGAACACCCGTCACAGCAGATCCAGCCATCTTTTTTAGCTTGCTGCAAATTTTTCCCTTTTCCTTTCGCTGGGGGATCGACGCATACGCACACATCGCACTTCTCTTCTTTTCCCATGATGATATATACACTATGCTGACGATTTTGTAACTATTCACTGATTTGACATTATATCAACACCGGAGGCAAGTTTAAAAACGAATTCGGTAGAGGTGAAAAAGCTCTGATTATATTCCGCCATCTGATTCAGTGCTACACGAAAACAATCGGAAAACTTCCCAAGTAACAATTTTAGTTTTATTTCAGCCGTGTAGCACTCCTCCCGGCTTTGTTGATAAAACTACATTCAAAACTCTTTTGTCCACCAGCACCTCCTCTATGCTTCTTTAAAGCCGAAATTTGTACAAAATGGCCCACTATATAGACGGTTGTGAAAACAAGTTAATAAAACCTTTATAAGAACATAAAGATTTTGAATATTGTTCTAGTGTGTTCTAGTGCAAGATGTTATGACCTCTTGAGAACCTTCATAAAACCTATTGGCTGCCATTAAAACCAGAATGTGGCCAGATAGCCATAGCTGTCAAACTTCACTGTGAAATCGAGGTTGGTTTTTGTTGTTCTGCTTTGTTCGATTCTCTGCTCTTCTGATTCATTCAGCAGTAATAAAAAGGTCTAGTGTTGCGGGAAATTTAGTTTGATAGCAAAATATCCAAAAAAAATTGTGTTTTCTACAGCGTATTATACTCCAAATTACATGCGCAATTATTGTTATGGTGAATACTGGCACGATAAGAGCCGAAAATTAATGCGCCTCGGAAATTATGCGAATTTACAACAACATAAATTAAAACAAATATATTTGATAAATTAATCATGAACTTCCTGGAAAGTGCTTGGAATTGGGTGAGATTATCTAAAAGAATGCCGAAATTAGTCTCCGATCTGCAGTTGATTTGCATGTCATTGAAAATTTGATGCATTTATTTTTCCACATTTCAATTATTTCTTATATTTCAATATGGCGATTGGAAAAAAGCACAGTTTTGCCATAAAACCAAGTTTTCTTCGCAATGACTATTATAAAACTATTTGGTCTCATGGTGACTTCCTCCAATGCCAATTTGCCGTTTAATGCATTTAATGGAGGCAAAATGGTTTTAAAATCCTTTTTCAACTGACCATAATAAGATAAAATCAATGAGTCCTAAAGTGGCATTTCAAAACAGCATTTTACGAGTTCATAAAGTCGAAATAAAACCTTTGATAGGAGTAAAAGGAATTTGAGAAACAAGGTTTTAAGATTGTTGTTAACAAGCTGTGTAGGTGCTCATAAACCTGACTAAAATATGGAGCCTATTTGCACCTCTTGGTGCCATAATAAAACCAAATTGATTTCAAGTGGCTCTCATAAAACTTTAATAAAACTTAATAAAGCATGATGGTCTTAGCAATGTTACTTGGGTTGTGTCGTGTTTGGTATATCTTTAACATTTGTCTTAGTTTAGTTCAGTTAAAATCTTTCTTCCTTTGCCTTAATTGCCAGCCGCATGCGTTGTTGGAAAGCGTCACTGCTGGCATGCATGATACCTTGCGGCATGTCATTCCACATTTTCACCAAACGTTTCTTAAAAGTTTCCACGGTCATTCCTTTGGTATTCCTCAGTTTGCACAGCATGAAGCCCCATGCATAGAAGTCAAAATTCAAATAAGGTGAAGAGGCAGGCCATTCCTTCGACGAAATAAAATCTAGCAAATTGTTTCTCACACCAAGCCTGTGTAGCTTTCGCCTGGTGGGACAGTGCAGAGTCTTCTTGGAAGCAGTATAGCAGTATGGTGCATTCTTGTAGCATTTTTTTACGAAGGGAAGCAAATGATTCTTCAAAATACTATCGATGTAATATGTATTGTTGATTTTAACACCTTTACAGCTTGGGAGAAACATCCCCAAACTATCACCCTTGAAACCTTTGCACAGCTAGTTTATCATGAGGAATAAGTATCAGAAAGATGTGCTGCATACACCCAATACATTTGCTGGTTGTGGTGATCCTGTAACAGGATTTTTTCGTTCGAAAACTGAATTTCAGAATCACCGTGACGTTTGAGCAGCTTCCGTCATCTTTCGACTTGCAATCTTCTGTTTTTCAGGATTCAGTCCAAGGTCGTCTTTCAAAATACTCCTGATCGTTGACTGCGACATTCTCAGTTTTTTAGACCATCTTTCGACCAGACTTACCAGGATTCCTCCGAATTCGCTCTCTCACTCGTTTGATGGCTTCCGGATACCTGACAGTGCTTTTACGGCTAGGTATAGGAGGTATTTTTCATGAACCGGTTTCTTTGTAGCGTGTGATGGTGCGATAGATGAATCTTTCGTTTATTCCGACTGGTTTCAATTTATTTTAAATAGTACACGGTCTAAAATGTTTCAAAAACAGTCTTATAACAATGTGTATTTGTCCTTTTTTACGTCCAAAATTCAAAACAAAATGCCTGTCTTTGCCCATCCAAAGTTACACATGTTAAAAAAACACTGACAGGAATTACCATAGACTCTGTATATGTAGATTTCTCTCACTAAATTTGGATTTAGTTTAAACCATAAGGGACGTTAGTATAGTGTTTGGATATACTTAAATCCTTTTTTTTTTTTTAATAATGGTTACTTTTTAAACTATCGATTTGAAAAACCTCAGAGTGTAGATCTGGTCATTCATTATGACAACGACGTCGAACTTCGCCGGAAAGGCATTTTTCACCAGATCCTTCCGCCGCTACTTCTGGGTAATTGCCTGCTGCTCAGACCCGGCCAGCCTCGACTGACGCTTCTACATAGCAATGCCCATTTTGGCCAGGTACTATTTACACTATTTGGCTGGTTCCACCAACGTCTTCACTGAAGGCGCGGAACGATGAGGCCGCCTCACCCCCGATCTTCCTCTTTAGCTTCTGCTGCACTTTATGGTCGTGCAGCACTGTCGGTCGGACAGAACCAGGCTTTCGTTCAACGATATCGCCTTTCTGCAGAGGGTAGAGGATGTTGTAAATGCTGGATTGGTTATATCTGGCGGACACGAAGTGCCCCACGATGTCCAACTTCTTCGCAACGTTAGAGCTGGGAGTACGAACAAACCATCGAGCGTAGCTGCTTGACTGTTTTCACCATGGATTTTGCAAATCAACTGATAACGGTGTCATTTTTTGTGTGTGTACACAACAGGGATGCTACCATTGGTGATGTACCACCAGCTAGCAGGGTAATTGCATGAAAACTCGCTAAAATCAGTCTTTTTTTAAATGCATACGTTAAAACAACTTTGCAGGCCCAAATAATGTACGACTATCACTGAATAAGCGTTTTTGAAGCATACAGTTGAACATAGGGGAGGTGTAACCTTTTCTTTATATTCTTCTCAAACAATAATGGCTCAGTGCAACTTTGCCCTTGAAACCATGTTGATGAAGCGGATTTAGTATTGTTTGCGATTAAAGGTGAACATCGAAATCTTCCTGGGCTTGCCCCACTTACTTACGGCTGCCCCTTACCACTGCCCCATTTACACTTACGAACTAAAAAACATCGGTTTTGCTTTACCATGTTTAAAGTAGACCAGATCGCTGCATTGCTAAAAAGAAACAAACTTTTTGAACTTCTGCACATTTTTTGCAACAGTATCCTTGCGTATTATATGCATCATAGCGATTTAATGGAAACTTTTTGTGGTTTTGTGATGTTGTATTGTGAATTTTCGGACACTTGATGAAATCAGAGCTTTTTAAGGATGATGATGTGTGATGAACACTGAAATGAAAATAGCGATGAAAAAGTAATTTCTATTGTTTAAATTTGATCAAATCACTGGTAGTAAAGACTAAACGGTGAATTGCTGTAAGGTTGATTCAGGTGGATATACTTAAACGATAGAATTATTTTCGACCCAATTATTAAGAGTAGAACTAAGAGTAGAATATTGTTTTAAGCCACTAGCTTAGGGGGAATATATACTTTTTTCATACTATATGAATAAACTATTATTTGCAATCATGAGCACGGTATTCATCTTTTATTTTTCTGGTGTGTTATAAATGGTAAATACATCAGACACTAAAGGGTGTACCTTTTAAAATCCACACACACACAAAATTCATTCTCAAAATTCGTGTTTTTATCTGATTATCACCAGATTTTCAGGAAGTAAAAAGAAACAATTTAAGTTGATTTTTCCATCATTCATTTAATTAATTTCGCCTCTATATCCAAATGCGCGAACCTTAGCCTTATCTCCAGCCATAAAGTTCAGCACGACCTCAGAATCGACAGTTTTTTGCATATTAACCCGTGCTTTCTTCATTTCTTCTACATTATTTACCACTTGAGGCCGTTTTAGAAGGTGTTCCTTCATAATGGCCCAGTATTTTTCTATTGGGTGCAGTTCCGGAGTGTTTGGGGGATTCAGATCTTTTGGCACGAAATCGACATCATTCGAAATGTCAGACCGGCGTGAGCCTTCAGGAGAGGGAGAAGCCGCTTTTGGAGACACTCTTCCAAATACACCTGCCATTCATGGTGCTTGCGGTAACGAAATACTAGACACCGTGGAATTCGCGATTCCAAACATTTTTCCGATGGTACGATGCGACAGATCCTTATTCTCAAAGTACTCGTTCAAAACATTTTCGCGCACGCACTGTTCTTTTGTCGCCATTTTGATAACTTTTGCGCACTGAACAACAACATTAAACTATGTCCACGCAAAATTTTAATTAATTCTACTCAACAGATCAAAATTTAGAGCAATTTGAGTGTGTGCGGATTTAAAATGGTACACCCTTTAATATTTATTGTTTCCAGTGGTAACCAAGCAATTGCTTGATATTTGAATGCACCCGGATTCAGCGGATTTTCCTTCAAAAAGATGCCAACATTGATTACACTCATCGAAAATACATATTCGCCGCAGGGGAGGATTAGGATCCATAGTGGGGTTAGTCGATATGAACTTCCTTCCATCTGAGGAAAAATATTATTTTGCCACAAACAGGCTCCGAAAGCGTCAACCTTCAACAATATTCTAATTTCCGGTTGAACCTTGAATGTAGCAAAAAAAAAAAAGAAATGTGAAAGAGAATATGAGCGCTTGTATTATTCTGAGCAATAAATCATAACTTTTTTTTATTTGTTTGTCTTCGTTTTATTTTTGAATCGATAAAACTTCGAAAATATAAGATTTTAGAACGGGAACAAAAGGGGGTTTTTAAAAAATTGGTTAAAAAAGGGGGGGGGGGGAGGAGATGATATATAATTTACTCCCCGTGGTGATAATTTGTTGTGGTAAAAAAAAAAAATTGTGGTGGGGACTTTTGGGGGGTGTTTTTTTTTTTTTTGGGGGAATATGTGTGTGTTTATAAATATTTGTTTTTTTTTTTTTTGTTTTTTTAAAAAAAATTAAAAAAAAAAAAGAAAAAAAAAATAATTTTTTTTTTTTTTTTTTTGCTACGCAGTCTGGCAACGCTGGTCATCTCACCGCCGCCGGACATGCGTGAGTTTTCTCACCCCTACCAGTGTACTTTGACATGAGCGATGTCACTTGAATGTCAGGGAAGAAACGGAAGAAACAGTGAAAGAGGACAGAAAGCGCGTTCCATTTCAGATCGAAAGTCACATTATAGAATTTATCGTTGTTTGCCTAGTTAGCTAAAATTCATTTCAATTTATCATCTAAATCTGCAAGGATTTCTTATATTTATTGGAAAATTAAACCTAATAGAGAAAAATGAGCTATAAAATCGATTATTCTAATGTATTATTAAACTTAATCTAAAATTGCTCCCAAATAGGCCTAAACTCAATTCTGGGAGATAGATACACTCTAGCAGCTCGAAGACATATGATTTCTAAATGTAAGTCTTCTGCACCTTATTGAATCCATTATTTAAAGCCACTGTTATTGTTTACAGACTGAACTACAACCTACAAATTGAAATTATATCCAATCTAAGCCTAATCTTCAAAGCCTACACTAAATTGTAAGTCTAATATATTATTATTAGTTAAAATTTGTAAACACTAATTTAAATAAAACTTGCAGCTTGAGCTGATCTGGAAAAGAAAGTTTCCAACCGCTAACGAAAGTGTAGAGCTTTGTTCAACCGAACAAACTCAAGAATTTAAGGCACGATGGCTAACCTCGAAAACACTGCTAAATCCAACAACATAAACACCTGTAGAGAATGTGAACGTCCGGATTGGGTTGACGACATGGTCGAATGTGAAGAGTGCGAGGACTGGTTTCATTTTAGCTGTGTGGGTGTCACAGGATCGGTCGCAAGTCGACACTGGACGTGTAACGATTGTTTACCAATCAGCGTCAACAGCCAGTCCTCCAGAGCGTCGACCCGCAAAGCATTAGAGCAGCAGCGACTGCAGGAAGAACAACAGATTCGCCGTAAGCGATTCCTGCAGGAAAAGGCTCTCGAGCAGAAGCGAATCGAGCAAGAGCAAAAGCGAATTTTGGATGAAGAGGAGATGGAGAGAACCTTTCTTCAGGAAAAGTTCGATTTGCTGGAGATGCAAGAAGCTGACGAAGATGGCAGCGTTGTGAGTAACAAGGGCCGTTGCAGGAATAGCCTCGAGAAAGTCAGTCAATGGATAAAGAGTGACGGAACGAAGGAACCCAAAGCCAGCACACCGAATGATGCGGCGGGAAAGGCACCAAATCCGGAAACCTCTCTCCAAAGCAACACCTTTCGTCGAGACGGAAATGCGACGCGTCCTCAACCGATCCCTTCCAGTATCCGCACGCCACATCAATCTCCTGCACCAGCGCTAGCTGATGGTCAACAAGTTGTACCGTATATCCGCTCGGAGGTTTTCCCACGGTCTCTCTACCCTGTACCCCATCCTTGTATACAACCAACTGAGAATGTAACGGCTCCCGCACCACCAACCAGCGTTATATCAGATGATGCTACCATCGATGTACCACCGTTGCCATTCCAGTATGCACCTTCACAAGGGGAGATTGATCCTCCCCCTCGTCATCCCCGTGCTGGTGCTAGAGTCAGACGAGCGCCTGGCCCAAGACAGAGTTCGTTACCATTCAATGTTGCGAATCAAGCTGTTCCCAGTCCAGAGCGGGAGGTGCGACTACCATGTAACGCGAGACACGGGGACTCTCAAGTACATTCAGTGCCGGAGCTTGGAAATGATATCACTGGCATTAATTCGGGACCCTCGTCAATGCAAATAGCAGCCCGCCGCGTGATGTCTCGTGATCTCCCAGATTTCGATGGAAACCCAGAGGACTGGCCTATATTCATCAGCCAATATAACATCACAACGGAATGTTGCGGCTTTAGCACCGCCGAGAATCTCGTTAGGCTACAACGGTGCTTGAAAGGCCACGCTCGAGAATCAGTGCGCAGTCGGCTCCTGTTGCCTGCATCTGTGCCTCAAGTAATAGAGACACTACGGATGCTCTATGGACGACCCGGATTGCTCATTGACACTCTGTTGAACAGAGTGCGCACTACGCCAGCACCGAAGATGGAGCGCTTGGAAACACTGATCGACTTCGGAATGGAATTACAGGGACTCTGTGACCATTTGCAGGCAGCAGGAGAAATTGCGCATCTCAACAACCCATCGCTACTACAGGAACTTGAGGACAAGCTACCCTCACAATTGAAACTCCAGTGGGCAATGAACAAGCAAACCGTGCCCGATGTGACTTTGCAGACACTAGCCACCTACATGTCACAAATGGTCTCTGCGGCGAGCCAAGTGACTAAACTTGTGGGGTATTCTAGCGCTCGGCGTATGGGTGACCGGAGGAACAAAGAAAAACAAAAGGAGAAAGCGCAACTGTATACGCACATTTCGAGTCATAGAGATAGTCAAACGAGCATCAACGCGAACCCCGGAGCTACAGTGCGCAATTGTGCAGTCTGCAATAAACCGGAGCATCGAGTAAAGGATTGTAAACAGTTCTTAGAGCTGAGCGTGGAAAACCGCTGGCGTAGTGTTCACAACCTGAAACTGTGTCGAACCTGCCTCAACCAACATGGGAGAAGTCGATGTCGATTGCCAACAAAGTGTGGAATCGACGGATGCGAATACAAACAAAATCCGTTGCTCCATTCTAAAATGGTGAATGCGTCCCAACACGTAACAACAGCTGAAAGCCATTCGCACCGGGAAGAAGAATCCAAAACTCTGTTCCGAGTCATTCCCGTAACACTGCAAGGAAGGAATGGGAACGTGCGTACATATGCTTTCTTAGATGACGGCTCCTCTTTAACATTGGTGGAAAAATCGAGCAACTAGGAGAGTCTGGACCAGCAGGAGCGTTGTACCTTAACTGGACTAGTAATGTAACGCGCTGTGAAGCAGATTCCCAGGAAATAGCTTTCAAAATCTCGGGAGCAAATGGAGGAAAATCCTTTCGAGTTCAGACAGCTAGAATAGTATCCGAGCTAAAGCTTCCAGTACAGTCACTGAATCTAGAAGAGATGTCCAAACAGTACTCACACTTGAAAGGACTCCCGATTGCCGATTACGAAAACGCTGTGCCACGTGTGCTCATCGGGTTGGACCAACTGAATTTGTCGATGCCGCTGAAATGCAAAGAGGGACGAAAAAGGGAACCAGTAGCAACGAAAACCCGCCTCGGATGGTGCATATATGGTGGAGGTAGCTGCGCAAAATCTGCGGGAGTGAGTTTCCATATCATGGAAGTTCATCCCGACAAGCATCTTCACGACATAGTTAAGCATTATTTTGAACAGGAAGATGCCGGAACCAAACCCAAGGTTGAAATGTCGTCTGCAGATGATACGAGGGCGAAAAAGATCCTAGCCGACACGACCGTGCGTCGGGGTGACAGGTTTGAGACTGGCATCCTTTGGAAGTATGATAATTTCGAATTCCCGGAGAGTTATTCAGTTGCACTCCGTAGATTGGAGTGTCTTGGACGCAGAATGAGTCGTGATCCCGCTCTGAAAGAGAACATACGCCAGCAAATTCAAGATTACCAGACTAAGGGCTATGCTCATCGCGCTTCGGAAGAAGAACTTTCGGGTGTCGATCCACGAAGCCACTCGGAGTTGTTACTAATCCCAAGAAGCCTGGTAAGATCAGATTGATCTGGGATGCAGCTGCCAAGGTAGATGGTATTTCTCTCAACACCGCCCTGCTGAAGGGACCCGATATGTTGTCTTCTTTACCGGGCGTTCTATTTCGATTCCGAGAAAGACCGGTTGCAGTGAGCGGTGACATTCGCGAAATGTTTCACCAAATTCGCATACGACCTGAAGACCGCCACGCACAGCGCTTCTTATGGCGGGAAGATCCAAGTCAGATACCGGACATCTTTATTATGGATGTTGCAACGTTCGGCTCCAGTTGCTCGCCCTGTAGTGCACAATTCGTCAAGAATAGCAACGCCTCGGAGTTCTCAGCAGACTATCCAAGAGCATCGGAGGCCATAATCAAAAGCCACTACGTAGACGACTTTTTAGATAGCTTTGATACCGTCGAAGAAGCGCAAAGGGTAGCAGCTGAGGTGAAGTTGATCCATCGAAAAGGAGGTTTTGAAATCCGTGGGTGGTGCTCTAATTCGCCTGACGTACTCTGCCATCTTGGAGAAACGGCAGCTCCGGAAACAAAAAACCTGAGCATGGATAAAAGCGACGGAATAGAGAGAGTCCTTGGAATGCTGTGGTTGCCTTCGGAGGATGTTTTGGGATTTTCCACAAAAATGCAAACGAACGTCGCTGCTATCATTAATGAGGGCCGACGACCTACTAAGCGCCAAGTTCTGCGATGCGTCATGTCATTATTTGACCCTCTCGGACTGTTGGCTACGTACACAGTGCACGGCAAGATCCTAATCCAATCTATTTGGCGCTCGGGAAAGGACTGGGACGAAGAAATCGGGGATGTGGAGTTCAACCGTTGGACAAAGTGGATTACAATCATGCGACAGATCGATCATATTCACATTCAACGCTGCTACGTTGGCAAAACTTCTTCTACATCAATTCGTTCTATCCAGCTAAACATCCTCGTAGATGCTAGTGAAGAAGCTTACAGCGCTGCTGCATACTTTCGTTTCGTCCTTGTAGATGGAAGCGTCATCTGCAACCTAGTCACGGCGAAGACCAAAGTTGCACCTCTCAAACCACTATCCATACCCCGACTGGAGCTACAAGCGGCCGTACTCGGAACCAGGCTGGCTGCTTTTGTTACCGAAAACCACACCTTTTGCATTGAGAAAAGATTCTTCTGGTCAGATTCCAGCACGGTCCTGGCTTGGATTCGGTCAGATGCCCGTAGATATCGACAGTACGTCTCTTGCCGCATCGGAGAAATTCTTTCACTAACAGAAAGCAGCGAGTGGAGGTGGGTGCCGACCAAAATGAACACTGCTGACGAAGCTACAAAGTGGGGACACGGTCCGTGCTTATCACCAGAAGGGAAATGGTTCCAAGGCCCCGATTTTCTTTACAACTCTGAGCTGCAATGGCCAATACAGAACTGCCTAAAGAACACAAGTACGGAGGAAGAACTTCGATCCTGTTTTGTGCACGGAGTCACAGCATACGAACCAACAGTGAAATTTGATAGGTTTTCTCGATGGACGTGGCTTCTGAGAGCAATCGCCTACACACAACGGTTTATACGCAACGCTCGTGGAGCTAAAATGCAGCGGGATCTTACACCATTGAATTCCGTTGAGATTGGAAACGCGGAAAACATTCTTTGGCGACTTTGTCAGCAAGAATCGTACCCAGACGAAATTTGCCAGCTGAAGGCCGGTAAAAACGAGGTAGATAAATCGTCACCAATCTTCAAGTTGTCACCGTACGTTGACGAAAATGGAGTACTGAGGCAAGACGGACGCATTGGTGCAGCGTCCAACGTAGAATTCAACGTAAAATTCCCGATAATCCTACCGATGACACATCGTATCACAACTCTACTACTAGATCATTACCACAGGAAAAACCACCACGTGAATGCTGAAACCGTTGTAAATGAGGTAAGGCAAAACTTCTATATTCCCCATCTTCGGACAGAAATACGTAAAACGGCACACTATTGTCAGTGGTGCAAAATCAACAAGTCACACCCATCTACGCCGAAAATGGCACCGCTGCCTGCTGCCAGATTAGCGTCGTTTGAACGTCCTTTCACATACGTCGGAGTTGACTTGTTTGGTCTTGGTGAAGATCGGTCGCAGTCAGGCAAAACGCTGGGTGGCCTTGTTCACGTGTCTAACCATTAGAGCAGTGCACCTAGAAGTTGCTCATAGCATGAGCACGGAAAGTTGTATTACGTGCTTTCGCCGTTTTGTTGGGCGTCGAGGAGCTCCTTTGGAAGTTTACACCGACAACGGCACCAACTTTCAAGGCGCCGAAAGAGTGCTCAGACAACAAATCAATAATCACTTAGCGGAGACCTTCACTAACGCCAACACCAGGGTGGTTCTTTAACCCTCCCCCTAGCACCGCACATGGGTGGATCCTGGGAGAGGCTAGTACGGTCGGTCAAGGTCGCCATCGAAAATATCGATACAGGAAGAAAGCTATCCGATGAAGGATTCCTAACTTTACTAGTTGAAGCCGAAAGTAAAACCGGGTTTTCGAAAATCGACGATTTGAAACACCCTATTTAAGCGATTAGACGCTTATTTACGGAGATAAACGCATTTAAAGGTTTCCAGAGCCCACCTGATGGAAAATTTAGGTTCTAGTAATTTTTTTTGGACCAAAACCGGGTTTTCGAAAATCGACGATTTGAAACACCCTATTTAAGCGATTAGACGCTTATTTACGGAGATAAACGCATTTAAAGGTTTCCAGAGCCCACCTGATGGAAAATTTAGGTTCTAGTAATTTTTTTTGGACCAAAACCGGGTTTTCGAAAATCGACGATTTGAAACACCCTATTTAAGCGATTAGACGCTTATTTACGGAGATAAACGCATTTAAAGGTTTCCAGAGCCCACCTGATGGAAAATTTAGGTTCTAGTAATTTTTTTCGGACCAAAACCGGGTTTTCGAAAATCGACGATTTGAAACACCCTATTTAAGCGATTAGACGCTTATTTACGGAGATAAACGCATTTAAAGGTTTCCAGAGCCCACCTGATGGAAAATTTAGGTTCTAGTATTTTTTTTGGACCAAAACCGGGTTTTCGAAAATCGACGATTTGAAACACCCTATTTAAGCGATTAGACGCTTATTTACGGAGATAAACGCATTTAAAGGTTTCCAGAGCCCACCTGATGGAAAATTTAGGTTCTAGTAATTTTTTTCGGACCAAAACCGGGTTTTCGAAAATCGACGATTTGAAACACCCTATTTAAGCGATTAGACGCTTATTTACGGAGATAAACGCATTTAAAGGTTTCCAGAGCCCACCTGATGGAAAATTTAGGTTCTAGTAATTTTTTTTGGACCAAAACCGGGTTTTCGAAAATCGACGATTTGAAACACCCTATTTAAGCGATTAGACGCTTATTTACGGAGATAAACGCATTTAAAGGTTTCCAGAGCCCACCTGATGGAAAATTTAGGTTCTAGTAATTTTTTTCGGACCAAAACCGGGTTTTCGAAAATCGACGATTTGAAACACCCTATTTAAGCGATTAGACGCTTATTTACGGAGATAAACGCATTTAAAGGTTTCCAGAGCCCACCTGATGGAAAATTTAGGTTCTAGTAATTTTTTTTGGACCAAAACCGGGTTTTCGAAAATCGACGATTTGAAACACCCTATTTAAGCGATTAGACGCTTATTTACGGAGATAAACGCATTTAAAGGTTTCCAGAGCCCACCTGATGGAAAATTTAGGTTCTAGTAATTTTTTTTGGACCAAAACCGGGTTTTCGAAAATCGACGATTTGAAACACCCTATTTAAGCGATTAGACGCTTATTTACGGAGATAAACGCATTTAAAGGTTTCCAGAGCCCACCTGATGGAAAATTTAGGTTCTAGTAATTTTTTTTGGACCAAAACCGGGTTTTCGAAAATCGACGATTTGAAACACCCTATTTAAGCGATTAGACGCTTATTTACGGAGATAAACGCATTTAAAGGTTTCCAGAGCCCACCTGATGGAAAATTTAGGTTCTAGTAATTTTTTTTGGACCAAAACCGGGTTTTCGAAAATCGACGATTTGAAACACCCTATTTAAGCGATTAGACGCTTATTTACGGAGATAAACGCATTTAAAGGTTTCCAGAGCCCACCTGATGGAAAATTTAGGTTCTAGTAATTTTTTTTGGACCAAAACCGGGTTTTCGAAAATCGACGATTTGAAACACCCTATTTAAGCGATTAGACGCTTATTTACGGAGATAAACGCATTTAAAGGTTTCCAGAGCCCACCTGATGGAAAATTTAGGTTCTAGTAATTTTTTTGGACCAAAACCGGGTTTTCGAAAATCGACGATTTGAAACACCCTATTTAAGCGATTAGACGCTTATTTACGGAGATAAACGCATTTAAAGGTTTCCAGAGCCCACCTGATGGAAAATTTAGGTTCTAGTAATTTTTTTTGGACCAAAACCGGGTTTTCGAAAATCGACGATTTGAAACACCCTATTTAAGCGATTAGACGCTTATTTACGGAGATAAACGCATTTAAAGGTTTCCAGAGCCCACCTGATGGAAAATTTAGGTTCTAGTAATTTTTTTTGGACCAAAACCGGGTTTTCGAAAATCGACGATTTGAAACACCCTATTTAAGCGATTAGACGCTTATTTACGGAGATAAACGCATTTAAAGGTTTCCAGAGCCCACCTGATGGAAAATTTAGGTTCTAGTAATTTTTTTTGGACCAAAACCGGGTTTTCGAAAATCGACGATTTGAAACACCCTATTTAAGCGATTAGACGCTTATTTACGGAGATAAACGCATTTAAAGGTTTCCAGAGCCCACCTGATGGAAAATTTAGGTTCTAGTATTTTTTTTGGACCAAAACCGGGTTTTCGAAAATCGACGATTTGAAACACCCTATTTAAGCGATTAGACGCTTATTTACGGAGATAAACGCATTTAAAGGTTTCCAGAGCCCACCTGATGGAAAATTTAGGTTCTAGTAATTTTTTTGGACCAAAACCGGGTTTTCGAAAATCGACGATTTGAAACACCCTATTTAAGCGATTAGACGCTTATTTACGGAGATAAACGCATTTAAAGGTTTCCAGAGCCCACCTGATGGAAAATTTAGGTTCTAGTAATTTTTTTTGGACCAAAACCGGGTTTTCGAAAATCGACGATTTGAAACACCCTATTTAAGCGATTAGACGCTTATTTACGGAGATAAACGCATTTAAAGGTTTCCAGAGCCCACCTGATGGAAAATTTAGGTTCTAGTAATTTTTTTTGGACCAAAACCGGGTTTTCGAAAATCGACGATTTGAAACACCCTATTTAAGCGATTAGACGCTTATTTACGGAGATAAACGCATTTAAAGGTTTCCAGAGCCCACCTGATGGAAAATTTAGGTTCTAGTAATTTTTTTTGGACCAAAACCGGGTTTTCGAAAATCGACGATTTGAAACACCCTATTTAAGCGATTAGACGCTTATTTACGGAGATAAACGCATTTAAAGGTTTCCAGAGCCCACCTGATGGAAAATTTAGGTTCTAGTAATTTTTTTGGACCAAAACCGGGTTTTCGAAAATCGACGATTTGAAACACCCTATTTAAGCGATTAGACGCTTATTTACGGAGATAAACGCATTTAAAGGTTTCCAGAGCCCACCTGATGGAAAATTTAGGTTCTAGTAATTTTTTTTGGACCAAAACCGGGTTTTCGAAAATCGACGATTTGAAACACCCTATTTAAGCGATTAGACGCTTATTTACGGAGATAAACGCATTTAAAGGTTTCCAGAGCCCACCTGATGGAAAATTTAGGTTCTAGTAATTTTTTTTGGACCAAAACCGGGTTTTCGAAAATCGACGATTTGAAACACCCTATTTAAGCGATTAGACGCTTATTTACGGAGATAAACGCATTTAAAGGTTTCCAGAGCCCACCTGATGGAAAATTTAGGTTCTAGTAATTTTTTTGGACCAAAACCGGGTTTTCGAAAATCGACGATTTGAAACACCCTATTTAAGCGATTAGACCGGGTTTTCGAAAATCGACGATTTGAAACACCCTATTTAAGCGATTAGACGCTTATTTACGGAGATAAACGCATTTAAAGGTTTCCAGAGCCCACCTGATGGAAAATTTAGGTTCTAGTAATTTTTTTTGGACCAAAACCGGGTTTTCGAAAATCGACGATTTGAAACACCCTATTTAAGCGATTAGACGCTTATTTACGGAGATAAACGCATTTAAAGGTTTCCAGAGCCCACCTGATGGAAAATTTAGGTTCTAGTAATTTTTTTTGGACCAAAACCGGGTTTTCGAAAATCGACGATTTGAAACACCCTATTTAAGCGATTAGACGCTTATTTACGGAGATAAACGCATTTAAAGGTTTCCAGAGCCCACCTGATGGAAAATTTAGGTTCTAGTAATTTTTTTTGGACCAAAACCGGGTTTTCGAAAATCGACGATTTGAAACACCCTATTTAAGCGATTAGACGCTTATTTACGGAGATAAACGCATTTAAAGGTTTCCAGAGCCCACCTGATGGAAAATTTAGGTTCTAGTAATTTTTTTTGGACCAAAACCGGGTTTTCGAAAATCGACGATTTGAAACACCCTATTTAAGCGATTAGACGCTTATTTACGGAGATAAACGCATTTAAAGGTTTCCAGAGCCCACCTGATGGAAAATTTAGGTTCTAGTAATTTTTTTTGGACCAAAACCGGGTTTTCGAAAATCGACGATTTGAAACACCCTATTTAAGCGATTAGACGCTTATTTACGGAGATAAACGCATTTAAAGGTTTCCAGAGCCCACCTGATGGAAAATTTAGGTTCTAGTAATTTTTTTTGGACCAAAACCGGGTTTTCGAAAATCGACGATTTGAAACACCCTATTTAAGCGATTAGACGCTTATTTACGGAGATAAACGCATTTAAAGGTTTCCAGAGCCCACCTGATGGAAAATTTAGGTTCTAGTAATTTTTTTTGGACCAAAACCGGGTTTTCGAAAATCGACGATTTGAAACACCCTATTTAAGCGATTAGACGCTTATTTACGGAGATAAACGCATTTAAAGGTTTCCAGAGCCCACCTGATGGAAAATTTAGGTTCTAGTAATTTTTTTTGGACCAAAACCGGGTTTTCGAAAATCGACGATTTGAAACACCCTATTTAAGCGATTAGACGCTTATTTACGGAGATAAACGCATTTAAAGGTTTCCAGAGCCCACCTGATGGAAAATTTAGGTTCTAGTAATTTTTTTGGACCAAAACCGGGTTTTCGAAAATCGACGATTTGAAACACCCTATTTAAGCGATTAGACGCTTATTTACGGAGATAAACGCATTTAAAGGTTTCCAGAGCCCACCTGATGGAAAATTTAGGTTCTAGTAATTTTTTTGGACCAAAACCGGGTTTTCGAAAATCGACGATTTGAAACACCCTATTTAAGCGATTAGACGCTTATTTACGGAGATAAACGCATTTAAAGGTTTCCAGAGCCCACCTGATGGAAAATTTAGGTTCTAGTATTTTTTTTGGACCAAAACCGGGTTTTCGAAAATCGACGATTTGAAACACCCTATTTAAGCGATTAGACGCTTATTTACGGAGATAAACGCATTTAAAGGTTTCCAGAGCCCACCTGATGGAAAATTTAGGTTCTAGTAATTTTTTTTGGACCAAAACCGGGTTTTCGAAAATCGACGATTTGAAACACCCTATTTAAGCGATTAGACGCTTATTTACGGAGATAAACGCATTTAAAGGTTTCCAGAGCCCACCTGATGGAAAATTTAGGTTCTAGTAATTTTTTTTGGACCAAAACCGGGTTTTCGAAAATCGACGATTTGAAACACCCTATTTAAGCGATTAGACGCTTATTTACGGAGATAAACGCATTTAAAGGTTTCCAGAGCCCACCTGATGGAAAATTTAGGTTCTAGTAATTTTTTTTGGACCAAAACCGGGTTTTCGAAAATCGACGATTTGAAACACCCTATTTAAGCGATTAGACGCTTATTTACGGAGATAAACGCATTTAAAGGTTTCCAGAGCCCACCTGATGGAAAATTTAGGTTCTAGTAATTTTTTTTCGGACCAAAACCGGGTTTTCGAAAATCGACGATTTGAAACACCCTATTTAAGCGATTAGACGCTTATTTACGGAGATAAACGCATTTAAAGGTTTCCAGAGCCCACCTGATGGAAAATTTAGGTTCTAGTAATTTTTTTTGGACCAAAACCGGGTTTTCGAAAATCGACGATTTGAAACACCCTATTTAAGCGATTAGACGCTTATTTACGGAGATAAACGCATTTAAAGGTTTCCAGAGCCCACCTGATGGAAAATTTAGGTTCTAGTAATTTTTTTGGACCAAAACCGGGTTTTCGAAAATCGACGATTTGAAACACCCTATTTAAGCGATTAGACGCTTATTTACGGAGATAAACGCATTTAAAGGTTTCCAGAGCCCACCTGATGGAAAATTTAGGTTCTAGTAAATTTTTTTCGGACCAAAACCGGGTTTTCGAAAATCGACGATTTGAAACACCCTATTTAAGCGATTAGACGCTTATTTACGGAGATAAACGCATTTAAAGGTTTCCAGAGCCCACCTGATGGAAAATTTAGGTTCTAGTAATTTTTTTTGGACCAAAACCGGGTTTTCGAAAATCGACGATTTGAAACACCCTATTTAAGCGATTAGACGCTTATTTACGGAGATAAACGCATTTAAAGGTTTCCAGAGCCCACCTGATGGAAAATTTAGGTTCTAGTAATTTTTTTTGGACCAAAACCGGGTTTTCGAAAATCGACGATTTGAAACACCCTATTTAAGCGATTAGACGCTTATTTACGGAGATAAACGCATTTAAAGGTTTCCAGAGCCCACCTGATGGAAAATTTAGGTTCTAGTAATTTTTTTTGGACCAAAACCGGGTTTTCGAAAATCGACGATTTGAAACACCCTATTTAAGCGATTAGACGCTTATTTACGGAGATAAACGCATTTAAAGGTTTCCAGAGCCCACCTGATGGAAAATTTAGGTTCTAGTAATTTTTTTTGGACCAAAACCGGGTTTTCGAAAATCGACGATTTGAAACACCCTATTTAAGCGATTAGACGCTTATTTACGGAGATAAACGCATTTAAAGGTTTCCAGAGCCCACCTGATGGAAAATTTAGGTTCTAGTAATTTTTTTTGGACCAAAACCGGGTTTTCGAAAATCGACGATTTGAAACACCCTATTTAAGCGATTAGACGCTTATTTACGGAGATAAACGCATTTAAAGGTTTCCAGAGCCCACCTGATGGAAAATTTAGGTTCTAGTAATTTTTTTTGGACCAAAACCGGGTTTTCGAAAATCGACGATTTGAAACACCCTATTTAAGCGATTAGACGCTTATTTACGGAGATAAACGCATTTAAAGGTTTCCAGAGCCCACCTGATGGAAAATTTAGGTTCTAGTAATTTTTTTTGGACCAAAACCGGGTTTTCGAAAATCGACGATTTGAAACACCCTATTTAAGCGATTAGACGCTTATTTACGGAGATAAACGCATTTAAAGGTTTCCAGAGCCCACCTGATGGAAAATTTAGGTTCTAGTAATTTTTTTTGGACCAAAACCGGGTTTTCGAAAATCGACGATTTGAAACACCCTATTTAAGCGATTAGACGCTTATTTACGGAGATAAACGCATTTAAAGGTTTCCAGAGCCCACCTGATGGAAAATTTAGGTTCTAGTAATTTTTTTTGGACCAAAACCGGGTTTTCGAAAATCGACGATTTGAAACACCCTATTTAAGCGATTAGACGCTTATTTACGGAGATAAACGCATTTAAAGGTTTCCAGAGCCCACCTGATGGAAAATTTAGGTTCTAGTAATTTTTTTTGGACCAAAACCGGGTTTTCGAAAATCGACGATTTGAAACACCCTATTTAAGCGATTAGACGCTTATTTACGGAGATAAACGCATTTAAAGGTTTCCAGAGCCCACCTGATGGAAAATTTAGGTTCTAGTAATTTTTTTGGACCAAAACCGGGTTTTCGAAAATCGACGATTTGAAACACCCTATTTAAGCGATTAGACGCTTATTTACGGAGATAAACGCATTTAAAGGTTTCCAGAGCCCACCTGATGGAAAATTTAGGTTCTAGTAATTTTTTTTGGACCAAAACCGGGTTTTCGAAAATCGACGATTTGAAACACCCTATTTAAGCGATTAGACGCTTATTTACGGAGATAAACGCATTTAAAGGTTTCCAGAGCCCACCTGATGGAAAATTTAGGTTCTAGTAATTTTTTTCGGACCAAAACCGGGTTTTCGAAAATCGACGATTTGAAACACCCTATTTAAGCGATTAGACGCTTATTTACGGAGATAAACGCATTTAAAGGTTTCCAGAGCCCACCTGATGGAAAATTTAGGTTCTAGTAATTTTTTTGGACCAAAACCGGGTTTTCGAAAATCGACGATTTGAAACACCCTATTTAAGCGATTAGACGCTTATTTACGGAGATAAACGCATTTAAAGGTTTCCAGAGCCCACCTGATGGAAAATTTAGGTTCTAGTAATTTTTTTGGACCAAAACCGGGTTTTCGAAAATCGACGATTTGAAACACCCTATAAGGAAATTTAGGTTTAGAATTTGTTTTGGACCAAAACCGGGTTTTCGAAAATCGACGATTTGAAACACCCTATTTAAGCGATTAGACGCTTATTTACGGAGATAAACGCATTTAAAGGTTTCCAGAGCCCACCTGATGGAAAATTTAGGTTCTAGTAATTTTTTTTGGACCAAAACCGGGTTTTCGAAAATCGACGATTTGAAACACCCTATTTAAGCGATTAGACGCTTATTTACGGAGATAAACGCATTTAAAGGTTTCCAGAGCCCACCTGATGGAAAATTTAGGTTCTAGTAATTTTTTTGGACCAAAACCGGGTTTTCGAAAATCGACGATTTGAAACACCCTATTTAAGCGATTAGACGCTTATTTACGGAGATAAACGCATTTAAAGGTTTCCAGAGCCCACCTGATGGAAAATTTAGGTTCTAGTAATTTTTTTCGGACCAAAACCGGGTTTTCGAAAATCGACGATTTGAAACACCCTATTTAAGCGATTAGACGCTTATTTACGGAGATAAACGCATTTAAAGGTTTCCAGAGCCCACCTGATGGAAAATTTAGGTTCTAGTAATTTTTTTTGGACCAAAACCGGGTTTTCGAAAATCGACGATTTGAAACACCCTATTTAAGCGATTAGACGCTTATTTACGGAGATAAACGCATTTAAAGGTTTCCAGAGCCCACCTGATGGAAAATTTAGGTTCTAGTAATTTTTTTTGGACCAAAACCGGGTTTTCGAAAATCGACGATTTGAAACACCCTATTTAAGCGATTAGACGCTTATTTACGGAGATAAACGCATTTAAAGGTTTCCAGAGCCCACCTGATGGAAAATTTAGGTTCTAGTAATTTTTTTGGACCAAAACCGGGTTTTCGAAAATCGACGATTTGAAACACCCTATTTAAGCGATTAGACGCTTATTTACGGAGATAAACGCATTTAAAGGTTTCCAGAGCCCACCTGATGGAAAATTTAGGTTCTAGAATTTTTTTTTCGGACCAAAACCGGGTTTTCGAAAATCGACGATTTGAAACACCCTATTTAAGCGATTAGACGCTTATTTACGGAGATAAACGCATTTAAAGGTTTCCAGAGCCCACCTGATGGAAAATTTAGGTTCTAGTAATTTTTTTGGACCAAAACCGGGTTTTCGAAAATCGACGATTTGAAACACCCTATTTAAGCGATTAGACGCTTATTTACGGAGATAAACGCATTTAAAGGTTTCCAGAGCCCACCTGATGGAAAATTTAGGTTCTAGTAATTTTTTTTGGACCAAAACCGGGTTTTCGAAAATCGACGATTTGAAACACCCTATTTAAGCGATTAGACGCTTATTTACGGAGATAAACGCATTTAAAGGTTTCCAGAGCCCACCTGATGGAAAATTTAGGTTCTAGTAATTTTTTTTGGACCAAAACCGGGTTTTCGAAAATCGACGATTTGAAACACCCTATTTAAGCGATTAGACGCTTATTTACGGAGATAAACGCATTTAAAGGTTTCCAGAGCCCACCTGATGGAAAATTTAGGTTCTAGTAATTTTTTTTGGACCAAAACCGGGTTTTCGAAAATCGACGATTTGAAACACCCTATTTAAGCGATTAGACGCTTATTTACGGAGATAAACGCATTTAAAGGTTTCCAGAGCCCACCTGATGGAAAATTTAGGTTCTAGTAATTTTTTTTGGACCAAAACCGGGTTTTCGAAAATCGACGATTTGAAACACCCTATTTAAGCGATTAGACGCTTATTTACGGAGATAAACGCATTTAAAGGTTTCCAGAGCCCACCTGATGGAAAATTTAGGTTCTAGTAATTTTTTTTGGACCAAAACCGGGTTTTCGAAAATCGACGATTTGAAACACCCTATTTAAGCGATTAGACGCTTATTTACGGAGATAAACGCATTTAAAGGTTTCCAGAGCCCACCTGATGGAAAATTTAGGTTCTAGTAATTTTTTTTGGACCAAAACCGGGTTTTCGAAAATCGACGATTTGAAACACCCTATTTAAGCGATTAGACGCTTATTTACGGAGATAAACGCATTTAAAGGTTTCCAGAGCCCACCTGATGGAAAATTTAGGTTCTAGTAATTTTTTTTGGACCAAAACCGGGTTTTCGAAAATCGACGATTTGAAACACCCTATTTAAGCGATTAGACGCTTATTTACGGAGATAAACGCATTTAAAGGTTTCCAGAGCCCACCTGATGGAAAATTTAGGTTCTAGTAATTTTTTTGGACCAAAACCGGGTTTTCGAAAATCGACGATTTGAAACACCCTATTTAAGCGATTAGACGCTTATTTACGGAGATAAACGCATTTAAAGGTTTCCAGAGCCCACCTGATGGAAAATTTAGGTTCTAGTAATTTTTTTTGGACCAAAACCGGGTTTTCGAAAATCGACGATTTGAAACACCCTATTTAAGCGATTAGACGCTTATTTACGGAGATAAACGCATTTAAAGGTTTCCAGAGCCCACCTGATGGAAAATTTAGGTTCTAGTAATTTTTTTTGGACCAAAACCGGGTTTTCGAAAATCGACGATTTGAAACACCCTATTTAAGCGATTAGACGCTTATTTACGGAGATAAACGCATTTAAAGGTTTCCAGAGCCCACCTGATGGAAAATTTAGGTTCTAGTAATTTTTTTTGGACCAAAACCGGGTTTTCGAAAATCGACGATTTGAAACACCCTATTTAAGCGATTAGACGCTTATTTACGGAGATAAACGCATTTAAAGGTTTCCAGAGCCCACCTGATGGAAAATTTAGGTTCTAGTAATTTTTTTGGACCAAAACCGGGTTTTCGAAAATCGACGATTTGAAACACCCTATTTAAGCGATTAGACGCTTATTTACGGAGATAAACGCATTTAAAGGTTTCCAGAGCCCACCTGATGGAAAATTTAGGTTCTAGTAATTTTTTTTGGACCAAAACCGGGTTTTCGAAAATCGACGATTTGAAACACCCTATTTAAGCGATTAGACGCTTATTTACGGAGATAAACGCATTTAAAGGTTTCCAGAGCCCACCTGATGGAAAATTTAGGTTCTAGTAATTTTTTTTGGACCAAAACCGGGTTTTCGAAAATCGACGATTTGAAACACCCTATTTAAGCGATTAGACGCTTATTTACGGAGATAAACGCATTTAAAGGTTTCCAGAGCCCACCTGATGGAAAATTTAGGTTCTAGTATTTTTTTTGGACCAAAACCGGGTTTTCGAAAATCGACGATTTGAAACACCCTATTTAAGCGATTAGACGCTTATTTACGGAGATAAACGCATTTAAAGGTTTCCAGAGCCCACCTGATGGAAAATTTAGGTTCTAGTAATTTTTTTTGGACCAAAACCGGGTTTTCGAAAATCGACGATTTGAAACACCCTATTTAAGCGATTAGACGCTTATTTACGGAGATAAACGCATTTAAAGGTTTCCAGAGCCCACCTGATGGAAAATTTAGGTTCTAGTAATTTTTTTTGGACCAAAACCGGGTTTTCGAAAATCGACGATTTGAAACACCCTATTTAAGCGATTAGACGCTTATTTACGGAGATAAACGCATTTAAAGGTTTCCAGAGCCCACCTGATGGAAAATTTAGGTTCTAGTAATTTTTTTTGGACCAAAACCGGGTTTTCGAAAATCGACGATTTGAAACACCCTATTTAAGCGATTAGACGCTTATTTACGGAGATAAACGCATTTAAAGGTTTCCAGAGCCCACCTGATGGAAAATTTAGGTTCTAGTAATTTTTTTTGGACCAAAACCGGGTTTTCGAAAATCGACGATTTGAAACACCCTATTTAAGCGATTAGACGCTTATTTACGGAGATAAACGCATTTAAAGGTTTCCAGAGCCCACCTGATGGAAAATTTAGGTTCTAGTAATTTTTTTTGGACCAAAACCGGGTTTTCGAAAATCGACGATTTGAAACACCCTATTTAAGCGATTAGACGCTTATTTACGGAGATAAACGCATTTAAAGGTTTCCAGAGCCCACCTGATGGAAAATTTAGGTTCTAGTAATTTTTTTTGGACCAAAACCGGGTTTTCGAAAATCGACGATTTGAAACACCCTATTTAAGCGATTAGACGCTTATTTACGGAGATAAACGCATTTAAAGGTTTCCAGAGCCCACCTGATGGAAAATTTAGGTTCTAGTAATTTTTTTGGACCAAAACCGGGTTTTCGAAAATCGACGATTTGAAACACCCTATTTAAGCGATTAGACGCTTATTTACGGAGATAAACGCATTTAAAGGTTTCCAGAGCCCACCTGATGGAAAATTTAGGTTCTAGTAATTTTTTTTGGACCAAAACCGGGTTTTCGAAAATCGACGATTTGAAACACCCTATTTAAGCGATTAGACGCTTATTTACGGAGATAAACGCATTTAAAGGTTTCCAGAGCCCACCTGATGGAAAATTTAGGTTCTAGTAATTTTTTTTGGACCAAAACCGGGTTTTCGAAAATCGACGATTTGAAACACCCTATTTAAGCGATTAGACGCTTATTTACGGAGATAAACGCATTTAAAGGTTTCCAGAGCCCACCTGATGGAAAATTTAGGTTCTAGTAATTTTTTTGGACCAAAACCGGGTTTTCGAAAATCGACGATTTGAAACACCCTATTTAAGCGATTAGACGCTTATTTACGGAGATAAACGCATTTAAAGGTTTCCAGAGCCCACCTGATGGAAAATTTAGGTTCTAGTAATTTTTTTTGGACCAAAACCGGGTTTTCGAAAATCGACGATTTGAAACACCCTATTTAAGCGATTAGACGCTTATTTACGGAGATAAACGCATTTAAAGGTTTCCAGAGCCCACCTGATGGAAAATTTAGGTTCTAGTAATTTTTTTTGGACCAAAACCGGGTTTTCGAAAATCGACGATTTGAAACACCCTATTTAAGCGATTAGACGCTTATTTACGGAGATAAACGCATTTAAAGGTTTCCAGAGCCCACCTGATGGAAAATTTAGGTTCTAGTAATTTTTTTTGGACCAAAACCGGGTTTTCGAAAATCGACGATTTGAAACACCCTATTTAAGCGATTAGACGCTTATTTACGGAGATAAACGCATTTAAAGGTTTCCAGAGCCCACCTGATGGAAAATTTAGGTTCTAGTAATTTTTTTTGGACCAAAACCGGGTTTTCGAAAATCGACGATTTGAAACACCCTATTTAAGCGATTAGACGCTTATTTACGGAGATAAACGCATTTAAAGGTTTCCAGAGCCCACCTGATGGAAAATTTAGGTTCTAGTAATTTTTTTTGGACCAAAACCGGGTTTTCGAAAATCGACGATTTGAAACACCCTATTTAAGCGATTAGACGCTTATTTACGGAGATAAACGCATTTAAAGGTTTCCAGAGCCCACCTGATGGAAAATTTAGGTTCTAGTAATTTTTTTCGGACCAAAACCGGGTT
>JAHHFK020000493.1:0-155802 GCA_024533555.2 Aedes koreicus
CAGAAAGTATAAGCACACCTTATTTTAACGGTCACTTTGAATATAATGAAATATTTCAACATGTTTTGGCTGCGTCCTTTTGTTTGCACGTTTCTGAATGACATAGCATCAAAAAAGTGCTCAGCTTTGTGTTACCTATCAAAATGCGCGGTCTTACTCCGGAACAACGCAAAAGTATCGTGCACAAATGGTGCACTGTGAGCGGACTCTCCTTGAGAAAATTGGCCAAGGAAGAGGGTGTAAGCGTCGGAGTGGTCGGATCTGCGGTTCGAAAATATAGAAAACAGTGTACGTTTGAAGATGCGCCGAAGAGTGGTCGGAAATCCGGTCCTATTAGTCCGGATATCGATAAAAAGATCAGGGATGCCTTCAAGCGAAAACCAGCGACTTCCGTTCGGGATGTTGCGAAAAAAACTAGGGACCTCGTCGAGTAACGTCATACGTGCCAAAGAAAGACTTGGGCTAAAAACATACCGGAAGCAGAAAAAACCCAAAAGGAACCCAAACCAGGCCGCGTCCGTGAAACCACGGGCCCGCAAACTCTACGATTCGTTATTGTGCAGAAATTCTGAGTGTAAAATAATGGACGATGAAACGTATGTGAAACTAGATTACAAAACGCTCCCCAGACCACAATTCTATACTGTAAGCGAAGACAAAGACATTCCCGAAACGGAGAAGGCCATTTTTACAGAAAAATTCGGTAAGAAGGTTATGGTTTGGCAGGCAATATGCGAGTGTGGTAAAACATATAGTCCGTACATCACAACGGAGACGATGAACACTCAGAAATACGTTAAGGAATGTCTCCAGAAACGATTATTGCCGATGATCAGGCAGCACGAAGGTCAAGTAGTGTTTTGGCCTGATTTTGCGTCATGTCATTACGCAAAGGACACTTTAGAATGGTACAAAAGTCAAAATGTATGTTTCGTACCGAAAGACATGAATCCGCCGAACTGCCCGGAGGCACGGCCAATCGAGACTTTTTGGGCCTTAACCAAAGCAAAACTTCGAAAATTCATAAAACCAGCGGACGACATCCAAAAATTTAAAAAATTTAAAAAAGGATTGGTGGGAAGTACCACTTTGCAGAAGCTAATGGATCTTGTTCGAGGAAAAGTTAGGAGTCTTGGCTATGATTAAATATTTTGATTAAACGAGAGTAAAATATCATATAAAACACAAATACAAATATGATTTGCCAAATAAAATTAATAAAACTAAAAAAAACATGACTTTTTTGTTATTTTGAAAGTGTGCTTATACTCTCTGGAACAGTCTATAGTTGACCGATACTTGTCAAACTTTCAGACAATAAAAAATAACCCATAAGTAAGCTTTTGGCATATGTATTTCATTCAATTTCAATACCATAACAGTACGCTTGCACCTTACGCTTAACTCCACTCATTAGGTTTTGTACAACATCTGGCTGCAGCTTCTTCTGTGCGGAAACCCACTTTTTCTTCATGTATTCCTCAGATTTGACTTCCTTGGGATGCTTCCATAGTGCTTGTTTCATAATAGCCCAGTATTTTTCGATGGGCCTTAGTTCCGATGCGTTGGGGAGGTTCATGTCTTTGGGTACGAAAGTGACCCCGGTGGCTTCGTACCACTCCAGGACAACATTTGAATAGTGGCACGAAGCTACACACTTAAAAATAATTCACGGGCTTGGTTAAACATTTAGCTGAATTCACTCGGTATATTTAACTGATAGCTCGGCAAAAAATCGAACGATGCCGAATCTCAGCATCATTTGAAACTGAAATATCGGGATCTTCATTATTAAACCGATTCTCGGCAACACTAGGAGCCGAACACTTAATCAAACTTCAACCGACCTCAGCTGCCTATCATGCCGAACTATCGGTTGACCAGTGTTGTAAGCCGAGGCTCGGCTTTTTATCTGTCAACCGCCATGCGCCATATTATTTTCATTCGCAAGTGAAGTCAGTCCTATGTTGTTTGTGGAACGGTGAAAAAACATACATTTATTGGCACTACATCAATTACATTGATAAAACCTCGTCAACAATTCTACACCGATTCACCCGCTGCTTCTCTCCATCCTCGGTTACGCCCCACGCTCTACATGTCCTACCTGATCCGCTCATCTAGCTCGCTGTACTCCATGTCTTCTTGTACCAGCTTCTTGCACCATCTTTGATGGGTATTGCCTATAGGCATGAAATATTCAATATTTCGATGAAAATCTAATTCAAAATTGCTAATATTTACACACAATTTAACCGAAATCTCGGTTAACCTCTTTCTGTTTGTTTCGAATTTTAACCGATATATCAGTTTGCTCATGCCGAGATTTCCAGTTATTGATATGAGTTTGAAGTTTGACTCAAACCGAGATTATCGGTTAACATAAAACAGCCGATATCGAAACCGAGAGTTTGGCTGTGCGGATCTCGGTTTCAGAAAACTGAGACTCGGCATATAATTCTAGGTGTGTAGATCCGGTCAGAAGATCGTAGGGCCCTCGTATTGCTTCAAAAGAGAAAGCAGACGCTTCTGTAGACATTCCTTGAGGTAGATCTCCCCGGTTACAGTCCCGGTAGTCACGAGCAGTCCGTTTGCCACATGAGCAGATCGCTTGCCAAATCATGTATTTTTTAGCAAACTTTGAAAGTTTCTGCTTCCTTACTTCCTCCGAAACATCAAACTTGTGCTGGGTGGTGAAGAACAGTCACCCCGGAAGCTGCCGAAAGTTCGCCTTGACGTATGAGACTTACCTTACTACTTACTCCATGATGAGACAATGCGGCTCCGTCAGCATCTGGGTGTTCAGTTTCTGGGCCCGTGACTTTCCCACGGTATTTTGCCGTTCGGCACGATTTGGAGCCTTCTGCACTTTGTACGTATGCAGTCCCTCCCGGTCCTTGGCTCTCTGAACGAAAGACTTGGACAGATTCAACTTTCTGGACACATTCCTGACCGAAGCATTGGGATTCCGCTTAAAGGGTGTTCCGATCAAAATTTGGTCAAACAGTAATGTGAGTGAGTCGATCCGAGTTTTTATTAATAAGTTAAATTCTTTTTCTTTTTCAAGTTCAGTCAATACAGAATACAGGAGAAATATACAGCTAAACTTCCTTTTTACCGAATGCGAATTGCCGGGTCTTTCGTTAAACACCTGCCATGAGATTTTGTACAGTCTCCTTGTCCACATTATTCACCGCAGAACGCCAGTTTGCCTTAAACTGTTTCTCGTTCACAACAGCTTTTTGAGTCTTCTTAAGGTTCCGCTTGACGATGGCCCAATATTGTTCGATTGGGCGGAGCTCTGTCGTGTTGGGAGGGTTCTTGTGCTTGGGCACCACTTGAACGTTGTTGGCAGCATATCACTCCATGGCCTTTTTCCGTAATGGCAAGATGCCAAATCCGGCCAAAATAGAACGGAACAATTGTGTCGCTTCAGGAAAGGCAGTAGACGTTTTTGTAGGTACTCGCTCAGATAAATTTCCTGGTTGACGGTTCCGGCCGCAACGTAAACGTTGCTCTTCAAGTCACAGGTACAGATGGCCTGCCATATCAGGTACAGATTCTTCGCGAAATTTGACAGTTTAATGTGCTTGAAAATATCTGCCACCTTTCCCCATCCGGTTGCCGTATAAAATTCCTGTCCAGGAAGCTGTTTAAAGTCTGCCTTGACGTAAGTTTCATCGTCCTGTACCACGCAATCAAACGCTTCCGACGTGTTTTGTTTATCGTCGCGATTTGGAGTCACCACTTTCTTGTAAGTCGACAGTCCAGTTTGTTTGTTAGCTCTATCCACGGTTGAAGGCGCCACTCCAAGCTTCTTTGCAACATCTCAGACGGAGAGGTTGGGGTTCCGCTCGAAACAGCGGGCAACTCTTTTTGTCGTCGCTGTGGCCTCCGGCTTTCGATTTCCCCCGATCCAGCTTACCTGACTGTCGACAAACGTTCACTGAACACTTCTAATACGTTGGTAACAGTTGATTTAGCCACATTCAACAATTTCGCCAACTTGGCGTGAGAGTAGTTTGGATTTTCGCCACGCACGTGCAAAGTTTTGATGCGTTGCTTCTCTTCCGAGATTTTGATAACTTAAGTGCTAATCTCAAAATCAAAATAGAAGCATGATGCTACACGCACACATCTTTAAAATGAGGGGTATGCTCAATTTTCGAATGCACGGTGAAAGGAAATGCGTCAAGTTTAAGTCGACAAAATTTTGATCGAAACACCCTTTAAACGCTTTCACGACACGTTTGTGATCCTGATCACTAATAGAACATCCATTCTGACCGCATTTCTCCTTCCGTTCGATGCTCAGAGTTGCGTAGTAACGTTTAATCACACGACTCACCGTTGACTGCACGATTCCGAGTTGTTTTCCGATGTCCTGATGAGACAGTTGAGAATTGTCCAGGTGCTTGCGCTAAATCAATTCACGAAGTTGCTTTTCGGGTGACGCCATTTTTTTCCAATTTTCGTTAAACTGACAGCGAAAAAAATACAACAAAAAAACACTCTAAACTACTTCTATCCAAATTTTCAAGAGAAAAAACCCAATGGGTAATTTGCTACAGCGTTTTTACCGTGATGCAAATTGATGTGGGACACCCTTTACCTTCACTTCGCTTTCTTTTTAGATGGTTGTTGGATATAAATCTCCTCCTCAAGAGCGCCGATAAGGAAGGTGGTCTTTATGTCATATTGCTTGACCATCATGTGTTCTTTTGCACCCACAGCTATCAATGTCCGGAAGGTGGTTTGTCGAACCACAGGTGCAAATACCTCAACATAGTCCGTTCCGTATTACTGGCTGAAACCTTGGGCCACCAGTTGAGCCTTATAACGCAATATTTAGCCAGTCGCATCCCGTTTAATAGCGTAAGCCCATTTTCAGCCAACAGTTTTACGATCCTTCGGTTGATTTTGCATGGTCATCGTTTCATTGGTGTGGATTAAACGCATCATAGCTGCATTCCAGTGTTTCGCATCGGGAGATGATACACCTCGTTCTAGGATCTTGGGAGAAAGTCTTGCTTATCAGTGGAAGCCACACCACCGAAATCCAGTCGCACATCATCGTCTTCGAAGCCATAAAAATTGCTTTAGGTATAGCTTGAACCTGTAAAGTATTCGACGCCAGAAGACCTCTGCGTACATAGTAAAATCAATTCAATTCAATTCAATTACTAAAATCTTTATAATTGCCGGGTAGGTTGTGCTCCGGTCCGTTGTGCCTCTACGATTATGACCCAGACGGTTCTGAAGATTGTCGTGGAGGGAGCATGGTTACATCTGTCAACATGCTAGTCGAAGTATTGCCTTCATTACTGTCTTCAAATTCGTCATCTGTTTCAGAGTCTTCGATAATGTTTTTTGGTGCAGCAAGTTGACCGACTCCGGTAGATTCACTGGAACATCAGTGAATTCTTGGAGTATCTTCACGAACAGTCTCATCGATGAAAATCAGCTCCCGACTCTTAAACGTACACCTTGTTCGGGGATCGTACAAGCTATTTAGCTCTTGGTATCTTCCAATGTATCCAATCAGCATACATGCAGGTGTCCTCAGATCCCACTTTCTGTGTTTGATTTTAAGAACTTACACCATGGCCTTCGCGCCTAATACACGAACATGCGAAAGATCTGGTTTCCTTCCACTCCATACCTCGTCCGGTATTCCGTCATGCCCACGGTTTGGTGATCGATTTATCAAATAGCCTACAACAGCTACAGCGTCGGCCCAAAATGTTTTTAGCAAGTTTGCGTCGAATAGCCTTCTCTTCTTTAGTTATCTTAGAACCAAAGTTATGGGGGGTTGAACCGATTACACGCGGCCGTCTAGAGGTTAAGGGGAATAACAATATAACAGATTGGACAATGGGTGGAAATGGGTCCACTGAACTTGACCACAGGGCCAGAACGGATCTGATGGCAGGAAATAGAACGACTTTGGTGGCAGGAAGCAGCTGGCGCGACTGGGTCGAGTGGTTTGGGGTCTCCCATAATGCGACAGGCAGTACGTTTTGGGAAGATTGCAGCAACGGTGAGGGGCATCGGAGGTTCGTGTCGTATGCAGCAATAACAGCGACGAGGATCATTGTTAAGATTCGGTACTATCACTTCGTCATCTGTAGGTTCCGTTTGTCACTGGTACGGTCCATTCCGGGCGATTTTGGTAACTTTCTTCAACCGAGAATCATCGAACTCGCGGAACTGAATACTTTCCGGCCACAAATCGCAGGAAAGGGCCACATCCCTTTCATTTTGCTTGACACCGACTGGTTTAACGTCGACGGATCTATTCCTTTGGGAGCCAATTTTGTAACCCGTGGTTTCTCATGTGTCTCCAAATACAGACACTCAGAGACGAGAGATGAAATTTCGTCATTCGTAGTACTGGGATGAAATGCTGATAAGTACACCCAAAGCAGATCGTCGTTTAGGTCAACGGTTTTGACTGAATCGATTAGAGCTTTTTTTCCACGTAGTGTTGGTTTATTCTCAGAGCTGGACGAAGTTAGGCGACGCTTTGGGGTGCCACGAACAGAATCAATGCGATCATTTCTTGGCCAGCGTGGAGTTGAGCTGGTTGGAATCTTCGAATCAACTTTGACTGCCAGAGCAGCAACAACTGAATTCAATTTTGCGATATCCTCCTTCATCGAGATGCAATGATGCAATGCAATTCAAACTTTTCCGAGTTCTTGACACATCTATGATGTTTTCAAATTTATGTGGCTCTAGTGGTCATCAATAATGTTCTAAAATGGTTCCAAAGTTTTGTTATTTTCAACAAATGGATCGAAAACGCTCCGAAAATAAACACGTCCAACGTCATCCAACCATTGTCGAATTTTGCCTTTTTGGGACCAAGTCAGCCATTCTCTTAGGTATGGTTTTGTAAGGATTCATAATTGTAGGACGCACTACCTCACCTGCTGCGAAGAAGCTAAACATTGTTTTTACGTTTGTTTTACTGAATCCTCTCTCGATGTTGACAAGTCTTCATTGTAGAGCAAAAACAGATTTCATTTCCGGGTTCAAACAGAACAAAGTTCTATGTCCGTTGAATATCCTTTCCGGATCATCCAAAACTTCCATGCATACATTGGTTGTCATGTACGACTTGGACACTTTTGCACTGGCGTTGTTAACGAATTCTGCGTGCGTCCTTCGAGAAAGAATCGCATCTACGTAATGCATATTATATAAAATATTCTAGATTATCAAACCTAATGGTGGTAAGCAAAACTCATTTACCTGAACGATAAAGGTCTGTATCCGCAATAATCCGGACACCTCAAAACATGAATAAAACATAAATTTCGCATTATATTTCCGTCGTAGTTGTTTATTTCAGATTCATGGGATGTGTTTTAACAATTCGTGAAGACAAAACATAGTTATTCGGTATTTGCATAAAATTTTCGAACTTTGCGCTTAACTCCGTCCATTAGGATTTGTACAGACTCTTCAAAAATCGTAGAAGCCGTCTTTGTCCAAATTTGCTGGAATTGTTTGATGTCTTTGATTCCTTGCTTCTTTCCAGAAAGCTTCCGCTTCATCAGAGCCCAATATCTCTCGATTGGTCGTAACTTTGGGCAATTTGGCGGGTTTGAGGTTTTTGGTACAATGCTCACTTGATTTGCTTGGTACCACACCATCACAGTTTTAGCATAGTGGCATGATGCTAAATTGGGCCAGAACAAAGGTTTTTCTTTGTGCCTTTTAATGAAGGGTAGCAATCGCTTCTGCAGACACTCTTTCTGATAGATCTCCTTGTTGATTGTGCCTGTAGTGACGAAAGATTTACTCTTTTTCCCACACGTGCAAATTGCTTGCCACACAAGGTATTTTTTGGGAAATTTCGATGCCTTCTTCGTTCTGAAATGCTCAGCTGTAGCATTTCTGACCATCTATATAAATAAAAATGAGTTGGGGTTTCCTTTCTCACGATTTAACTCGCGAGCGGAAGAACCGTTTGGCGTGGAAATGTGTATGCAGGGATTTTTGGGGCCGGGAAAGGTTCTTATGATGGTTTTAGACCCCTCCCATCTCTAGAAAGGGGGGCTCCCATACACATGAAACACAAATTTCTGCATAACTCGAGAACTAATCAAGCAAAGGAACCCAGATTTAGCATGCAAAAGTTTTTGGAGGCAAACAATGTTTCTATGGTAGTCAAAGACCCCTCCTCTCTCTAAAAAGGGAGGCTCCCATACAAATGAAACAGAAGTTTCTGCATATCTCAAAAACTAATCAAGCAAATGGGACCAAATTTGGCATGTGAGATTTTCTGGAGGCGAAAAATGTTTCTATGGTGGTTTGAGACCCCTCCCCTCTCCTAGAAGTGGGGCTGTCATACAAATTAAACTGAAATTTCTTCATAACTCTAGATCTAATAAAGCAAATTGAACCAAATTTGGAATGCGGGGATTTTAAAGGCAATAAATATTTCTACGATAGTTCGAGACTCTTCCTCTCTTTCTGGTAGGGGGGCGGGGCTCCCATACCAATGAAATACAAGTTTCTGCATAACTCGAGAACTAATCAAGTAAATGGAACCAAATTTTGCAGGTAGAGGTTTATGAAGGCAAAAAATGTTTCTATGGTAACTCGAGACCCCTCCGCCATCTGTAAGAGGGCGGCTCTCATTCAAATGAAACACAAATTTGTGCATAACTCTAAAACTAATCAAGCATATGGAACCAAATTTGGCATGTGGAGGTTTTTGGAGGAGAAAAATGTTTCTATGGAAGTTTGAGTCTCCTCCGCCATCTGAAAGGGGCGGGAGGGGTTTTTCCATACAAATGCAACACGAATTTCTGCATAACTCGAGAACTAATCAAGTAAATGGAACCACATTTGGCAGGTGGAGGTTTTTGAAGGCAAGAAATGTTTCTATTGTGGTTTGATACCCCTCCGCCTTCTGGAAGGGGAGACTCCCATAAAAATGAAACATAGTTTTTAGCATAACTCGAGAGCCAATGAAGCAAATGAAACCAAATTTGGCATGTTGAGGTTTTTGGAGGCAACAAATGTTTCTATGGCAGTTCAATACCCCTCCCCATTTTGAGGGGGGGGGGGGGCTCCTGTACAAATAAAAAGCAAATTTCTGCATAACTCGAGAACTAATCAAGTAAATGAAACCACTTTTAGCAAATGGGGGTTTTTTGAGGCAAGATTTCTATATACATAAAAATGAATTTCTGTCTGTCAGACCCTTATAGACTCGGAAAGTTCTGAACCGACCAAAGTGAAAGTTTATATGAAGCGGTTTTTGGGGCTGGGGAAGGTTCCTCTGATTTTTTGAGACCCCTTCTCTCTCAGGAAGGGGGGCTCACATACAAATGAGACACAAATTTCTTCAAAACTCGAGAACTAATCAAGCTAATCGAATCAAATTTGGCATGTGGGGGGTTTTGAAGGCAAAAATGTTTCTATGGTGGTTTAGTTATACTAAATTTTCCTTCATTTAGTTACAAGCGTAGCAGCGCACGCACCGGGTTCAGCTAGTAGCAGAATAAAAAGCCAGCCCTGGAAGCTGCTTGAAATCCTCCAGGACATAAGTTTCATCGTCCATAACAACGCATGAAAACTTCGTCAAATATTCGCAGTACAAACGTCGAGCCCGTGATTTTGCTGCCAAGTTCTGTTTGTCGTTGCGATTTGGAACTGTTTTTACTTTATACGACTTAAGTCCCTAACGTTGTTTTGATTTTTGGACAAAACCAGGTGACATCCCTATTTTACGAGCCACCGTTCGAATGGAGAGATTTGGGTTTTTCGTTAATATCCTTTTCACCTTTCGGTCCATGACAGAATCAGCGCGTCCAATGTTTTTGTCACTACTCGGTTTCCTCTCCACCGTCAAACGTTCTTTCGTCGCCATCTTGAAAACTAAACATGAAATGTAAACATCAATCAAAGTTTTTTTCACCATAAACTCTCAGCTATACCACAGTGAAATTTTTCATTCCTACGTGCAATATTTCAAAAGTTACAATGATTTGAAGGTGTCCGGATTAATGTGGATACAGACCTTACTTTTAAAGTTATTTGGCCTATCAAACAAATCATGAAATTGTCTTACAGGCTACTGTCTCATTAACTGGAAATTTCCTCCTTTGCATATCGAAAATACAACTTTCCAAATAATTTTCGCCTTTCGGTGAAAGGGGATGGTTGGCGGTCCGGATCGGAAAACTTTTTCAGTTCAGTGGGTCGAAAAATGAAACAAGAGAGTTGCAAAAGACATGGCATGCTTTTTCGACTGGTCGAAATCTAAAACACGTGTAGTTTTACATTTAAATTTTCTTACCTTTTTAGGTATATTTTAAATAGGGTATATGTCCCTTGACTCAGCCTATTATGCGACGATCGATTAGATTTTTTATTATAACTCATAAAGTTTTCAGCCGTATGCGAGATTCAACTAGTTCTACACTTGCTAAGATAAGTTTTCTAAGACATTTGGTAGTATGTATCACGAAAAGTTACACAACTCTTTTGAAGTCAAAAACTTTCGAGGGATATGGATTTAATGTCGGTCTATAAGCACCAAATTGGGTCTATTCATGGATGCAACTTCGTCCCATTCGATCAATTTATTACTAAATATAGTCTATGCACGGTTTTTTTTTTCTAATTTTATGAATTAAGGCATTGTCAGCTGTATTTGCTTTACTAAACACAAAATTGTACAAAACAAACTAAAATAAAACTGCTTCGAAACACTGAAGTGATGTTCACATATGATTTATCAGCCATTCAATAATGAAAACATTATAATTCACTTTACAATGATTTTGTTCCATCGGTTTTTGTTTAGATGAGCCACTTGAATATAAAAAAAACCGCAAACTCATTTCCACTTCATATTTTACCAATAACAACCTTTTTACTACGTTATTGATACAACAGGCCATAGTTGGGAACATACAAAAAAATATGTCCACAACATTGGGTTTACGATTTTCTTCTAAAATCATTGTTATTTTAGCTATGTGAACAGTTAGTTTTTAACGTGTAATTATTTTCTGTAGATCCAGACTGCATTACTCACTTTATTGATTCAATTAAGCAAAATTTAGATCACTTGAAGATCGTGTAGATCATCTGTTCAGCTTAACCAGTGAAATCATGATGGCCCTAAAGTTCAAGAAATCGAAAATTACGAGGAAGTGAACAATTATAAGTTGATTAATATTGTCTCAATTGCTTCGGATTTCACTGGTATCCACATTACATCCCCTTACCCTAACTGTTTTCAAATAAATATTCAATGAAATAAAAGAAAATCCAAATAAAATGGTATCATTCCCTTCTATGATAGTATATTACGCAATATCATCATTTACGTGACCAGCATTCATGCCATTTTCAACAGGGCTTTTTTACACTTGGTTAAAAAAATCACCTGGATTCATCATGAGATCATTGTAAAAATTATAGCAACTTGTCAACAGTTCAGCATTTGAAAGTTTAAAACTGTTTACTTTCATCTGTTTTAATATTTATTTCATTAATGTTTCAGTAGTAGTGCAAAAGCTAGCACGGAGTCGATAATTAGATTCTTTGCTCTACCGGTGTGTTGTCATATTGTTATCATGTTGTTTTCATGTAGAAGTGGCTATATTTAAGAGCCATAATCTCAAGTCTTTTAAGATTACCTAGGAAACTTGCAAGCCAATGCATCAATTTTAAGAAACTAATTAACAAACAACTAATTAAACGAGACAGTGGGTTTAAATCGTTTCTTGTGCGTGATTCATGTTTAGGTCTCTATTTATCAACATCAAAAATTTGCAGGATATAATAAGGAATAATATGCAGTTGAAATAATATTTAAATTCATAATGCGAACGCCTAATAAAGATAAATCCCCGATTCGCGTTACACAAAGCGAGAGCAAAATAAAACACAAAACGCCGTGCCGTCGTTGCTTCCCCCTCCAATCATGATTCATAATTTGATTTCCAATTCATTTCATTCCAGTCCCCTATTCGGAGTTTCTCCCTTCCCGGACCAAACCGTTCAAATTCAATGCGTCCCAAAACTCTCACCCGTGAGCATAGGCTTTAAAAGCGAACACGGTCAGCTTTAAAACGGATGAGAGCATTCTCGTCCCTGCTCGAAATGAGAACCCTCCTCTTGAAAGAGGAAGGTTCATTCGCTTGGAACCCTACTGCTTTATATTGCTGCTGTCCCGTGTCGCTCGTGGGCATGGAAATGACTGATGCAGAAAGATAATGAGGATGTTGTTATTACTTCAACTTCTTCTTTCCATTCTGCGCCGTTCTTTTCCGCATTACGATCATCCTTCCGGTTTTTGTTGTGCTAATGTGTATGCTTCTCTGATTGCTTTCTTACAGACTGAATTGGGTGCGCTGAATACGACCGACATTGACTATCTCATGGGATTGTTCAACTACGATAGGCTGCCCTATGCCACCGATGTTAGTGATGAGCTAAACAAGGAGACGCCACCGTTAGTCCGGATGGTGCACTACTCGCTGGAGATGCTGCAGAAAAAGGAACACAAAGGCGGCTTCTTACTGTTCGTGGAGGATGGCAACATTCAGGAAGCACACAAGGAGAACAAGCCCAACAAGGCATTTGCACAGGTCAAACACTACGCCAATGCTTTCAATATGGCTCACATGATGGTGTCGGAAACAAATACGCTGATTATTTCGATGAACGATGTCGGAAGTACGCTCACTATTCCAGGATATTCGGTGAGTAGGTTGCTGGTTCTGGTGGGAATACTTTGTAATTAAGTGTGACATCGGTCGGTTAATTACAGCCTCGTTGACTTAGGAAATGAGTATTTCGTTTGAAGAAGAGAAATCGAACCGAAGTGTGTGTTTGCATTCTTTGGTAGAGCTCATAGTCTTTCTTCTATATAGGGAAAAATCAAGAATGTTTAAAGCAAACAATGTCTTCAATGGCCAATGGTCTAACTATTTTGGAGATATGAATAACGGTTTCTTCATAAGATATGAATTTGAAAAAATAACGTGTACGTGTACGCTTTCCCTGAAGGCATTCCAATTCAGTTTCAGCCACGCTTAGGGATTACTGCCACTCATTTCGATTCTCTTATATTCGTTTAACGATTGCTCATTCCAGAGGCAAAATTTAAAAACTCAATTTATAGCGTAATTTTAGCACTCAACATATTATCGCAACATTGTTCTAACTAATACAACTCACAGTTGAGTATGATTTTACACGACTGCGACGCGAGTTTGTAACTAAAGAGCAACATGCAACAAATGTGAACAGGGAAATTCAACGTCGATTGTAGAGTAACCGTCGAAACACAATGATAACGGAAACGGAACAGCAAACAGCAAGTTTGACAGTTGTTGCGAATGACTTCGATATGTCCAATTAGAATCGGCTTGAACCTAGGCTGTTTTCTTTCCGACAAGCAGGCTTACTCAGATCGGGCTTTTTCATTGCCGTTGCCTTTCAGCTTCCGTTAGCATTGTGTTTGTGCCATAAGGTCTCTGGGGTACCCTTTGGTACTATTATTCACATGTTCCAATTTTAATCTAATCACTTTTCAATTCATAGCTCGAAGAAGTGACAAGAAAATGAGAAGAGAGATTAGTTACTTCCGTTAAATTCCATCAACCTTTATTTATTTATTTGTTTATATATTTATTAATTTATTTATTTAATTATTTATTTCGTCAATTTCGTGTTGTTTTTACCCAAATTTTCTTCAATTCTAGATCTGTTTTTATAGTTTTGGGATGTTTGCGAAGTTACGTTTTCATAATTGCCCAGAATTTTTCAATTGGACGAAGTTCCGGTGAATTTGGTGGGTTCATATCCTTTGGCACAAAATTGACTCCGTTGACTCGGTACCACTCCAATACGTTTCGAGCGTAGTGGCAGGATGCTAGATCAGGAAAAAAACAGACTTGATCCTTTGTGCTTCTTAATGAATGGCAAGAGACGCTTCTTAAGGCACTCTTCCGTGTAAATCGCACCGTTTATTGTTCCGGAAGTGATGAAGGGAGCACTTATTTCACCACATCCGCAAATCGCCTGCCAGATTAGAAACTTCTTTGCAAATTTCGATAGTTTCTTCTTTCGAACATCCTCCGGAACATCGAACTTCGACTTGGCAACGAAATATTCTTGCCCAGGAAGTTGACGGAAGTCGGCCTTGACCTATGTTTCGTCATCCATCACGATGCAACCAGATTTGGTGAGCAGCTTCGTGTAAAGTTTCCGGGCGCGGGTTTTCGCAGTGATGTTTTGTTTTTCATCTCGGTTTGGGGCTTTTTGCACTTTGTAAACATGTAACCCAGCACGCTTCATGGTTTTCTGCACAAAACCGACTGACACATTAGACTTTTTAGCGACATCTCGAATTGACATGATTGGACGGTTCTTGAATTGTTGTACGACTTTCCTGGCCATTTTACTGTCCATTGGACCACTTTTACGACCACTCCCTTCCTTCCTTTGGACACTCAGACGCTCATTGAAGGTTCTTACACGAGACACAGTTGTATTTGCAATTCCAAGCCTTTTAGCAATCCACCGGTGGGACGCCCCTGGATTTTGATTGTGAGTGCACAAAATTTTTTCACGGACAATTTCTTGTTTCGACGACATGACTGGAACTACTGAATGTTTAACTATGAAACTTGGCAGATGTAAATAATACACTATGGATAAGATCTACTCAAATTTCTAGGTTTTTTACTCATACGATTCAAAAGTTACAGAAGAATTTCTGTGTGCCATTTTTATCGAATACACCCTTTAGTACTTCTGATTTTATCGTTGTGAAATAATTTAATCGATGTAGAAAAAGTGTTTTAAATGTATGTAAATTGATAAGCATGGAGCGTGCTTCATAAGATGGCAGTGGAAATACAGTTCAATTCAATTTCCTTAGGGCATATAAAAGAAATTGTTTTTGGACGGATTCTATGCGTTCTTCGTGTATGGCACAGAACGGATTCCAAACTAGGTTGCAGTATTCCAAAATTGGCCTTACATATGTAATGTATAATAATTTAATGGTGTATGGATTTGAAAATTGTGGTTGAACCTCTTAATGATGCCCAGCATGCTATTTGCTTTATTTATAATATTGTTGTAATGTTCTACAAAAGTGAGTTTAGAGTCTAGGATAATGCCTAAGTCCCTTACTATTTTGCATGTTTCTACTTTTTGGTTTCCTATAAATATGTCCGTACGAGGTTTCAATTTTTCTGCTAAATGCTATTGAGTTACATTTTTTACGTTAAGTTGAAGTAAGCTTTTGCAACACCATGTGTTGAATAAGTTAATTTTGTTCTGGAATTCTTCTTCGTCGTTAGAATTATTTATATCCATGTAGAGCTTCATGTCATCTGCATATATGAGTATTTGGATTTTTTTTTAATATGTAGGAAATGTGAACCTTGGAGCACCCATGAGGTGACAGAGATGGGGTCTGAAACTTTATTTTGAAAACGAACAATTTGTTTGCGATGCGTTAAATATGCCTGAATCCAATTCAACAGTCCAGGTTCCATTAATATTTTTTGCAATTTGAGAAGTAATAATGGTATGTCGATTTGGTCAAATGCTTTACTGAAATAAATTGCTTATCTTGACAGATACGCATATTTCGTCTACCATGTGCAGACTTCTTCAGTGTCGTGTACTAATACTCCAAATAAGGCTTTTTTACGTTTAATCATCTTTCCCTCTCTGGCACATGCAGAGGAACGATGGTTTGTTTTCCTCCAAAGGATTTTCCATCTTACTTGCACTCTTCTTCTTCTTTAGCATTTCAAGCTTATTGCTTTCACAATTAGCTTATTGCTTGCTCTCAACTTAGTGTTCTTAATGCACTTCCACAGTTATTCATTAGGAGCTTTCGATGCCAAGTACCACTTTTGCATTAGTATGATTGTGTGGCAAGTAAAATCATACGCTATGCCCAGAGAGTCGAGAAATTTTACTTAACGAAAAATTCCTAGACCAGACCGGGAATCGAACCCAGCCACCTCCAGCATGGTGTTGCTTTGTAGCTGCGCCTTTACCGACTGATCTAAGGGAAGACCCACTAGCACACCTTTGCGTCTAAATGGCGCTGTAGTGCGCGTGCGTTAAACGTCACTAAGTCTTATAGTCGAGATATGACATTCGAGTATTAGTAAAAGACACTGAAGAAGTCTGCACATTGTAGAGGAAATACGCGTATCTCTCAGGATTAGCAAAAAAGGTAGTTGGAATTAAATGGAAATTACTAATCGTTCTTGTAATTTTCTCGTCACTTTCATTAATGAATTGCGAGGTGATGAGATACATTTTACTTGCTGGAGAGCGTAAGTCTTGGGCTGTTTTCTACATAACGTATGTATTGAAAAATTGACTTATTTCGGATGGCAATGAAAACATAGTACAAGATATAATTCAGTGGGACAAATTTTCCTTCAAAACAACGTTTACAACCTTCTACAGCTTTCATACGGCCTTTTGATAGTTGCCCAGAACCATTGCCATAGCCGATGAAAAGATGGATGTCGCATGTTCTCAGCTTTTTCTTTGCCTTGGCTGCTCCTCCGTTTTAGCCACGAAATTATTGGAGTAGATCCTCCGTTTGAGCTTCGCCCATTTTTTTTTCAATCAATTGTTGCTTTATCACCCTTTATCTTCAGTCGATCCATCTCCTCCAGTGATCTCTTGGAATAATGGGACGATACCAGGTCCAGCCAAAAGACAACATCCTCTATCACGTGTTTCTTCTTGTTGAAGGCGGCAACATCCGGCAGCTACTTTGTACTGTACATCTCCCCGTTCACAGCAAGCCCCCCCCCAAAAAAAAGAACAGTTCTTGCTGATCGTCAGCCACAGAAGTACCTTCTTCGGGAACTTGACATTAGAGATATATTTGCGGTCAACACTTCCCTTCTTGGTGGGGGTAGTGAAGTACTCATTCTCCTGCCAGTCGTTGCCATCTAGCATCTAGGTCTCGTCATCCATTATGACCATGACGTCGCGCTTTGCCGAAAAGATTATTCCAAATCGTCGTCCTACTGTTTCTCCGCCACAGCGCACTGCTTTGCTACCGTAAAGCTGTTTTTTGTGTTACGGACTGGAGGATTTTATTCGTCTTCAATCATTATTAGATTTAGTCACTGATTGGTGTCGTCGCAATAAACCTATGATCATCATTCCAAAGTGTTTGTTTATGTCGAATTACCACATCAATCAGCCGTTTTTTCGACTATACCAGCATTGGCGTCGTCCTTCATAGAACCGACCAGTTCACTGATTTAGATGTTCTACTCGATCATAAATTAACCCTCTACTTATTTTTTATATGGTACTTCTCACACTAGCATCTCTTCAAAATGTGCTCACCTATCATACACACACATTGTTTATGTGTAAACAATGTTCTGTCAGATTAATTTCACGTGAAAACTTCAAAAGTCGAGGAAAACGCAAAAAAAACTATTTTGTGTTCGGTACTGTACAATAATCGGAAAATTATCACAGTTTTCTTAGTTTTCACAGGAAATAAAATTCATAGGTAAATAGTTTAAATGTACTACTTTGCGTTAGACATAAAGTTTTGTTGTGAAATTTACTGTAATATATTGTATTTTGGTGGAACGTGTAAGCCGCCTTTAGGCTGGGTTGGGCATTTGGACGAACTAAAAATCGTTTTTTGCAGTTAATGAAAAAAATCAAAAGTTTGTCATTTGGGCCTATTTTTATAATGTTCTATAGGTTTTGGTTTCGCGTCTCACAATAAAAAACTCCATCGAGAGGAAATTTATCCCTGTTGAGCGACCGGCAGGCCAAGAGCGAGTTCGAAACTGATGAGGAACGTGATAATCAGACGTCCTTTTTGATAAACCTGACCTGGAACAGTTTAATGAAATGAACACACTGTTCAATATGCATTCCTGCCCATCAAGTATGCCCATCAACACACTATGAATATGCATTCCCGCTCATCCAAAACACAGGCACACGAAACAGATCTGATTAAACTCGCCGACACTTACACTTTAACGACAATGATCACCATGCCTGTTAAGACTTCAGAGGATTTTGACATATTAAATAAAATCAGACCCGTCATTGAACATTTTAATGATAAATTCAAATCGGTTCCACTCACTCAACATCTTGCGTAGATTAGAAGATGTGTTCCACCAAGATAAAGGCACTATTCGGCAGTACTTAAATTTTTTTTTTTTTTTTTTTTTTTTTTTGGGGGGGGGGGGGGGGGGGGGGGGGGGGGGGGGGGGGGGGGGGGTGGGGGGCTTTAAGCTTTCTATTTTGTCCGATTTGTATGGATTTTCGTACAGTTTTGAGGTTTACTTCGGTTTTGGTGACAACTTGGTGTTACCGGGAACTTCAGATTTGGGAGCAGCAGCAAATGTAGTGGAGCGGCTATCAAAAATACTTCCAGATTTCAGAAATCACATAATGTATTTCAATAATTTCTACACATCACTAACCTTGCTGTGATGGCACTACGCTCCAGAGGTATGTGTTTTAATGTTAAAAACTACGTCATATGGGAGGTGTTGACATGGCAGCTGGGCTCATTGGTCGATATCGTATCCAGGTCGAAACAAACAAGTATACAAACCGTTTGATGTATCATCTGCTGGATTCGGCTATGGTAAATGAAAAAGTGCTGTTTTAACGAGTGCTCAGAATTGATTCATCGTGTGAATCGTACCAGCTACCGAATTTTCCAGCTGAGGTCACTAAAGCAATGTGCACTTACAGTGTTCCAGCCCTCAGGCCACCTGGTCGACCAAGTATGATCACTACGAAGAAGAAATCTATTCCAAGGCGAGAGTACCTTCCACCAGCTGATACAAGATATGACGGATTTGATCACTACCCAGAAATTCTACCTTCGTCTAAGATTAAAGAAAGGCCGATTTCAGGAGTGCGAATCGGGTTCGCAAATCAAATGTCGCATTGAATGCGGTGTAAATTTGTAGCCGAAAGGCAAAACAAAACTATTTTTACGCTTTTCATCATAAGGAGTGAATAGTATGAGCGGTTTTGAAGAAATGTTTTTTTTTTTACTTAACTGCCTAACCCCTGCCTAGATGGTGGTTTTTTTTTTTTTTTTTTTTTTTTTTTTTTTTTTTTTTTTTTTTTTTTTTTTTTTTTTTTTTTTTTTTTTTTTTTTTTTTTTTTTTTTTTTTTTTTTTTTTTTTTTTTTTTTTTTTTTTTTTTTTTTTTTTTTACATTCTTGGTGTTTAATCAAAAGTACGTTACTTCTATGAACTAGTAATATGTTTTCCAGATTTCTTATCTCAATATCAGTGTAATCTAGTTTTTTCAAGCAAATTAAAGATCTGGGCATTCAGAGGGTTAACCAGGGAAGTCGTGTTGTCTAAAACGTTCGGGAAATCGAAAATCTCACTCAAGTGTACAACGATAAATTGATAAATAATATCTTGTTCATTGAACTTCATGAAACCATCATAATTTTGTCGGTTATTGCTGATTTTATATCATAGGTACTAGGTTAGTCAAAAAGTTTTGAAATGGGGAATGAAAATACTTTTTTTTTAGAAATCAATTTTATTGCTCAGTATAGTCTCCCATAAGACTAATACACTTGGTCCAACAATCTTCCAACTTTGTTGTCCCATGATGGAAGTGGCTTTCTGGAAGGCCTGCCAAATACTCCTCAACGAAGGCTATTACCTCTTCGTTTGGTGAAAAATGCTTTCCACGAAGGAACTTTTTGAGGTGTTCTCACAGCCAGAAGTCAGAGGGAGCTAAATCTGTCGAATATGGTGGATGCTGCAACAATTCGTAAAAATCTCAATTCACTGATTTTCGCGATGGTTTTTTGAGCTGTGTAAGCTGGGGCATTGTCTTGATGACAAATGATTTTTTTTTCTTCAAACCAGGTCTTTTTCGAAGCAAATGTTTTCATCCAACTGGTCCGAAAATAGGTCACAATAATCATCAGAAGTGATTGTCTTACTAGTTTGGGGATAATCTATCAATAAAAATTCTTTTGCATTCCAAAAAAACTGACGCTTTTCACCACCCTCTCTTGGCCGATTTTTGGACACGAACTCGCATCGGAGCCGAAGTTTCTGGTTTACACCAATTTTTCCCCTCTTATTTTGATTCAGGATCATGGTGGTAGACCCAAATCTCCTCCATAGTGATGAATCGATGCAGAAAATCCTTTTTATCCTTTCGGAAATTGCTTCGCCATGTGTTTTTGTTGCATTGTTTGCAAAATGCGGCACCCATTGTGCACAGAGATTTTTGAAACCCAAAACTTTAGCCAAAATATGCCAAGTTGTTCCATGTGAGATGCCTATGGAGTCAGTTATCACATCCACAGTCGATCTATGATCTTCCAAAACCATATCCTATATATTCGTTTCTGATGTTCATGCACTTTTTGACGTCCTGAACGTGGATCGTATTCAACGGAGAAGACTCTTTTTAATACTTTCACTATCTTTACATGAATCTCAGTAGCCACGATAAATCCTTCCAAAACAAAGAATTTAATCACAGCACGATATTCGATTTTTTACATTGTTAAAACATACACGTCAAATTCAAATGGCTTGTAAACAATGAATTGAGAGATCGAAATGAAATTTTGAGTACGTTGTTATGAAAGATGAAATATTGAAATGGTGAATAAATTTAGGTTTTTCTACTGCTCCATAGATGTCGCTTTCAAAACTTTACGATTAAACTAGTAATTATACTAGCAATGCTGGTGGAATTGAAACTATTTGGTTTTTGTTTGGTTTCTGTTTTTGTAACGATTTGAATATGGCCACTTTCCCAGTGGAACTCGAATACCGAAGGAGACTTTTAAGTGGCCAAGCGGTCAGAAAATCTCAGAATGTGCTCCGATGACCTTGTTTTGGAAAATCATGACGTTTGATATGTCGCCATATTTCGGATCTAAAATTATTTTCTCCACCTACCCTGGCGAGGTACCTAGCCCAGTAACTCCCACCTTGGAATCCTGAACTGCTGCACATTTTCGGCAGAACTAGTGCTGATTCACAATCTAGGTTGTAGCATCTATTTTAAAATCCGCATCGAAATCCGGTGGCTAAAGATCTTCAATATTAAATTTTAATTTTTCTTTCTCATGGGGTTCGGGGAAGTACGTGTTAAAGCTTGTTTGCTGAAAATTCAACACGTCAAATCCCTTAGTCCGGAATATATCCCTTTTCACATCTTCTAACAAGTAATCTCATAAAATTAATATTGGATTTTCCTCAAACTAAAACTAATGCTCACTCCGGCGATGCAAATCTGGAAACCTGCTCAACCAAAAACTCAAGAACAAAGACACTCTGATCCATCTTGACTTTACGACTGCCACAAAATCCAGCTTCCTCAACGAATTGCGGCAACAAATTGCCGCCACACAAAACACTTCACGTTGCTAATGCGAGAAATTCGGAAGGCTAAGTTTCAATGTTACGAGTCTTAACCATAATCCGTTTACCTACCATTTTTTTGTAAGTTCCTTTCACCCTCCAGTTCCCCAGCCTCCTCTGCCGCAATCCGATAATCCATCTCACTTCGTCATCATGCAACTTCTTAAGATAGTCGTCGTCGTCAGTTAAAAGCGACTAGCGCAGGCAAAAAAAAACGACATTTCGCCTCGTACGTTTTACCTATACACCAATAAAAAATGTTGGCAATGCGCGATTTTTTGTCGATTTGACATTGAAATGATTTTCGGTGCTGGTTAGCGGCTGCTGTTGCTGCTGTTAGTGGCTTAGTTACTATGAACAACTTTTCTTCAGTCTCAGTGGGTATCTCTTGCCAGCCGCACGACGCCTCGCAGGTAACCTACCAATCAAAGGCTCTCTACACTTAGGTGCTTGTTGACTTTTTTCAACCCTATTGTTATCTTTCTTCATCACTCTTTCTCGCATGATTCGCATCACCGCAAAAGCGCGATTGGGAAAAAGGTAAACCGTTCGGAGAAAAACAGCATCTCCTGATTAAAATCAATTTACTTAATATCTTCTGGACGCAAGAAATCAGCTCTATCTCGGGATTGTTTCGCGAAAATAAAACAGTTAACCAATCAAAAAAATATCAACAGTCTTATTCCGGTTTGGTTTGATGAAATGTCGAACTTTTCATGAAATACCTCGCATCATATTTTGGACATTTCGTCAACTTGAATGAAGAATTATGGAGAGTGTGAGCTGTTTAGTGGAATACCTGTAACTAGAAAATAAGAAGAATGATTAGTAATTTCCATTTAATTCCAACTACTTTTATTGCTTATCTTGACAGATACGCGTATTTCGTCTACAACGCGCAGACTTCTTCAGTGTCGTGTACTAGTCGAGTATTAGTAAAGCTATGTCCATTTAGAATCCGGAATAATAAAATCATCTGTATTTCGGTAACGGCTTGACGTACAAATAAGTTTAATACATCAAAACAAAGTAATTCACTGTACTTTTAAGGAAAAAATATCAATACAAATCATTTCTCTTCGTTTCTAATGAAAATTCGCACTTTCTTCTTTATTCCTCCCATCAAACGCTGCACACCTCCGGAGTCAACTTCCTTGGCACATTTGTTCCACATTTTGGTCATCTGAGTCGCGTCCCGAGCCGTTTTTCCACTTTTCTTAAGCTTCCGCTTCATTATTGCCCAAAATCTCTCGATGGGCCGGAGCTGCGGGCAGTTGGGTGGATTTATGTTTTTATCGATGAAATCTACGTTATTATCGCGGTACCACTGGATGACTTCCCGGCTGTAGTGGCAACTCGCCAAATCTGGCCAAAACTTCACGGGACCTTTATGGGCTTTAATGAAAGGTAGTACGCGGTTTTTGAGGCATTCTTCCTTGTACAGCTTCGAGTCCATCGTCTTATTCGTCACGAACACTTTGGTCTTTGCTCCGCAGCTGCATATCCCTTGCCAAATCATCAGTTTTTTGGCAAATTTGTCCATAAAAGCAAACTTAAACTTTGCAGGAACATCTCCTCGTGCCGTCGCCATGTAGAATTTTTGGCCAGGAAGCTGTCCGAAATCCATTTTGACGTAGGTTTCATCGTCGATGAGCAGGCATCTTCCGAGCTCGAGTTTTGGTGACGAAACTTTGCTTCAACGTTCTGTTTGGTTGCTTGCTGGCTCGATAAGAACGATATCCTGCTCGCAAACGAATTCTTCGAACGGTACTGCGAGCAGCAGCGTATTTTTGTGCGATTTCATTATCTGATAGTCCAGGGTTTGCTCTGACGGTTCTCAACACCTTCTGGTTCAGCTTGCGGTCATATGTTCCACTACGACGCTTACCTTGAGGCACTCGATCCACGCTCTTTCGCTCCCTGAAACGTTTGAGCACATCATACACGGTTGATTTGGCGATTTTCAACGTTTTTGCGATTTTTATTGCGGACCACGTTGGATTATCAACGTGGGTGTGCAGAATTTTTTTCTCTCCTCTCGGCTTCCATCTGGAATAACTTTTGACTCACTGCACGAAACACCGTGAAATTTATACCACAGAAAGTGGGCGCTTAGGTAAACAAACCGCTGTAAAATAATTCTTGCAGCGGTAACTTTCCGTGCCGCTGCAACACAATAAGTGATTCCGGATTCTAACTGGACAGAACTTTACAATTCCACAATAGTGCATTGCATTTTTATACATTCTAATTAGGTGAAATTTCGAAAACCACATGACATATCTAGTATTTTCAATATGTGGGGAAAATCGGTCAAAATGGACAGTTCCTGACCTTTTCACAAGACGATATTGCCTCCATTACATTCTTCAGGTGTTTTCACAATACTAAAGCACAAATGGGCTCAATATTATCAAAGTTTATTTGATAAATGCAGGATTATTTAATTTTGGGGAAAATCGGGCAAAATGAGTCACTTCCGAGGTTTGCAAAAGACGACATCCCCTTCATTAAGTTTTCCAGACATTTTCATAATATTGCCGTGCATTTGATTTTATTGTAGCGCACGGCTATTTCAAAAACCGCATTATATATACTGAGTCTTCCAGTATGCAGGGAAAAGCGGATAAAATGGACAATAACTGATGTCTACACAAGTCGAAATCCCCTCCATTCAATTCCCCAGACAGTTTCACAATAGTGCATTGCATTTTTATACATTCTAATTCGCGGAAATTTCGAAAACCACATGACATATTTAGTAAAGACTGTATTCGATGAAATTTGGACACACAAAATAGGTCACGAAAATTTTTCCTTGAGACCGATTCTTTTCAAACTTTCTGGAAATAAAGTACTACTAAATGGTTGAGTTTTGACATCATTGGTTTATTGCACCTCTTCTCCCAACCCAAATGCCCGCACCTTTGCCTTGACCCCTTTCATCAAATTTTGGGCAATGATAGGACCGACTTGCTTACTTACTTAGTGTAGTTACTTTCTTTAGTTCAAGTTCATTTTCTATCAGTTTTGGAGTTTTAATGAGCTTTGCCTTCATGATTGCCCAAAAATTTTCAATTGGGCGAAGTTCCGGAGTGTTTGACGTCTTTTTGTACAATAACTACATTATTATCTTTGTACCAGTCTAAGACGGGCCGGGCATAGTGGCAAGTTGCCAAATCCGGCCAAAACAGTGTCGAGCCATCGTGAGATCTCAAGAAGGGCAGAAGTCGTTTTTGGAGGCATTCGTCCTTGTAGATTTATCCGTTGACGGTCCCAGAGGTGATGAAGGGCTGACTCATTTTGCCACATCCGCAGATCGCTTGCCAGACAAGGAATTTTTTGGCGAATTTCGACAGTTTCTTCTTCCGTACACTCTCCGGAACGGCCAACTTAGAGGTGGCGACGTAGTGTTCCTGTCCTGGCATTTGTTTGGTGTCGGCTTTAATGTAGGTCTCATCGTCCATCACAATGCAGAACGGTTTTGTGAGCCACTCCCTGTACAGTTTTCTTGCACGAGTTTTGGCCACCGAGTTCTTTTTATCGCTCCGGTTCGGTGCCTTCTGGACCTTGTACACATGTAATCCAGAACGTTTCATTGTTTTCTGCACAAAACAAACTGAAACTTTCGCCTTTTTCGCAACATCCCTGATCGCAATGTTGGGATAACGCTTAAATTGGTTCAATACCATCCTGGCCTTCTCCGGATTTGATGTGCCACGTTTATTTGCCACTACCATTTTTCCGCTTGGTTGTCTTACGGTCCTTGAACGTTTTGATCACATGAGATACGGTTGAATGTGCGATTCCGAGCTGTTTTCCGATCCATCGATGAGAAGCGTTTGGGTTTTTGAAGTGAGTGCCCAACATTTGTTGGCGCACTATTTCTTCATTTGAAGCCATCACTGAAATCACTCGACCGATTTTCACGAAACTCATTACACAATTGACACAACACAATGAAATACATTCAGCTAAAATTTCAATAATTGTTACCCACACGCTAAAAAGTAACGAAAAATTGCGTGTGTCCAAATATTATCAAATACAGTCTTTATTTTCAGTATGTGTAGAATATCAGGCAAAATGGACAATTCATGAGGTTTTAACAAGACGATATTGTTTTCATTGGATTCTCCAAACATTTTCACAATAATAGATCCCAAATGGGTTCAATATTATTTGTGAAAATATGATAAATGTAGGATGATTCAATTATTTTTTCAAAATTAAGGGAAAATCGGGCAAAACGAGCCACTTCCCGAAGTCTGCATAAGTCTACATCCACTTCATTCGATTTTCCAGACATTTTTATAATATTTTAGTGCATTTGATTTCATTCTAATGCGCAGCTATTCCAAAAATCGCATTTTATCTATTGATTCTTCCAGTATGTAGGGAAAAGCCGGCAAAATGGTCAATAACTGATGTTTACACAAGACAACATACTCTCCATTCCGTTCCCCAGACAGTTCCACAATAGTGTATTGCATTTTTATAGATTCTAATTCCCCAAAATTTCCAAAACCACATGGTATACCTAGTAATTTCAGCATGTGGGGAATATCAAGCAAAATGGACAGCTCCTGACGTTTTTACAAGACAATATTACCTCCATTGGATTCTCCAGACATTTCTACAATAGTACAGCACAAATGGATGCAATATTATCAGAGCTAATATGATAAATGTGTGATTATTCAATTTTTCTTCGGAAATTAGGGGAAAATCGGACAAAATGAGCATTTTCCCGGGGTCTGCCCAAGATGAAACCATCACCATTCGATTCTTTGCATTTTTTTACATAAGATAAGCTATTTTACAGGGCACTTATCCAGCGGCCTTTAATTAGTTGTGATTTTGGGTCCCATTTGTCCCACTGTGCATTTCATTTAGGCAAAGGATCAATCTAACAAACATCCCAAGCAACACAAAATCGTCATATTTAGTCACAATGACTTGATTGTGACTTAATTGAGTATCATTGGAGTAACATCAAATGTATTGCAACAAGTTACCTTGCAACCTGCTAGGGATAAAAAATAAATAGTAAAAAATTGAAACAAATAGTAAAATTCTAAAAATACTTCAAAACTCAAAACTTAGGGAGGGGCAACAAGCAAGCAAAGACACCCAAATTTAGCATGCGGAAGTTTTTGGAGGCAAGAAATGTTTCTATGGTAGTTTGAGACCCCTCCCCTCTCTAGAAAGGGAGGCTCTCATACAAATGAAACACAAGTTTCTGCATAACTCTAGAACTAATCAAGTTAATGGAACCAAATTTGGCAGGTAGAGATTTTTGAAGGCAAAAAATGTTTCTAAAGTAACTCAAGACCCCTCCGCCCTCTGTAAGGGGGGGGCTCTCATGCTAATGAAACACAAATTTGTGCATAACTCGAGAACCAATCAAGCATATGGAACCAAATTTGGCATGTGGAGGTTTTTGGAGGAGAGAAATGTTTCCATGGAAGTTTGAGACCCCTACGCCATCTGGAAGGGCGAGGGAGGGGGGCTTACATACAAATGCAACACAAATTTCTGCATAACTCGAGAACTAATCAAGCAAATGGAACCACATTTGGCAGGTGGAGGTTTTGGAAGGCAAGAAATGTTTCTAAGTTGACTCTAGCCCCTCCCTTCTCTGAAAGGAGGGCTCATATACAAATGAAACACAAATTTCGGAATAACTCGAGAACTTATCAAGTTAATGGAACCCAATTTGGCATTTGGAGGTTTTCGAAGGCAAGAAATGTTTTTAAGGTGGTTTGAGACTCCTTCGCCTTCTGGAAGGGTAGACTCCCATAAAAATAAAACATAATTTTTAGCTTAACTCGAGAGCCAATGAAGCAAACGAAATCAAATTTGGCTTGTTGAGGTTTTTGGAGGCAAGAAATGTTTCTATAGCATTTCAATACCCCTCCCCATTTTGAAGGGGAGGGGGCTCCCCTACAAATAAAAAGCAAATTTCTGCATGACTCGAGAACTAATCAAGTAAATGAAACCACTTTTAGCATATGGAGGTTTTTGGAGGCTAGATTTCTGTATACATAAAAATGAATTTATAATTATAATTAAATTATTATTATTATTATTATTAGTATTTTGGAGGCTAGATTTCTATTTTCTATATACATAAAAATGAATTTCTGTCTGTCAGACCCTTATAGACACGGAAAGTTCTGAACCGACCAACGCTAAAATTTATATGAAGGGGTTTTTGGGGCTGAGAAAGGTTCTTATGATTGTTTGAGACCCCTTCTCTCTCAGGAAGGGGCGCTCTCATACAAATGAGACACAAATTTCATCATAACCCGAGACCTAATCAAGCAAATCGAATCAAATTTAGCATGTGGGGGGTTTTGAAGGCAAGAATGTTTTTATGGTGAAAATGAAACTCACATTTTTATTATAATCGATGAGCCCAGTGTGATGGTTCGAGAACTAATTAAGCAAATGGAACCAAATTTGGCATGTGGAGGGTTTTGAAGTCAATGATTGTATGGTGGTTTGAGAAACCACCCCCCTCTGGAAGGGAGGGCTCCCATACAAATGAAACACAAATTTCAACCAAAAATGAGAATTATCCAGGTTACTTAAACACAAACCGTGTATTTCTCGGGTAAGAAGCATGTTTTGATAGAAGTTTGAACCCCTGCTTATTCAAGAAAAAAAAAACTCATTTCGAAAAAACAAACCATAAACGTGCCAGTTATATTAACTTTTCTTTCATTTAGTTGCAAGCGTAGCAGCAGGGACACCGGGTTTAGCTAGTGCAAGATTAATTTCATATGAGTATGATTACTGCCCAAAAACGGAAACTCAATAGATCCAAAACGAGAATTTTTTTTTTAAATAAACGACAGGAAATTCTTCGATAACTCTTTTTCCTACTGGGCCCATAAATGATTCTTTTTGTCTGTAAAATAGAAAATGTAGGATCATAAACAATGTTAGTTTTTGAATTAATTATTTTGGACGAAGAATTTTTTTGTAGAATTTGTCGTACATAATCCTCTCTCTAAAAAATATTAAAAACCATCCCATCTTTTCAAATACATAACGTGAGTCAGATGGGCCAAAACTTACAACGATGCAAATGCGAAGCTGAAAATAGCATAAAAAATATTGTGAAGGGACGTTACAATATAAAATGATAATAACAATAATATTTGTAATGTCTGCATGTCTGCTGATCCTGCTGCTATTGTAAACGGACTTGCATTATCATAGCCACGGGGGAAGAAAACAATTCAAAATTATCATACAATACTTGGGAGTGCCATGGATGATCTGAAATTATATACGGTATAAAGAATACTTCCATTTTTCGTGATAGGGTAAGATTTCAGCATGCTACTTTACCGAAGTCATCGCTTTGGTGCGGCTGCCACCTAATGTATAGTTGACGCGATACAGCGTTTCTTACTCAACCGCTGGATGCCAGGACAGACGCTGTTTGAGCCGCACCTCCTTGGTGGACAGGCGCTCGGCACGCACCTCCTCAATCTAGCTGAAGTCAGAAGGACAACAGTGCCCAGGCTGCACTACCAGCTAAGTACGCAACCCTTAGCTGGCGGTCTTTGTCATCTCCTGACCCGTAGAAGCATGAGGTAGGAACTTGTGAGGACCATAGCTATGTTGCGGGGACGCACGCACGCTCCATCCCAGTTGTCTACTCACCATTTTGCAGCCCAGATTGAAGTACCATAGGTATTCTAGAAATACTATTTTATATTCTTAACAGTACTATGCTGTCCGGTGGAACTATTTTAACTTATAAGTTCCATGGAGACATCGTTAACAGCCTTGTTAATCATGTAGAACATTAAGATCTACACTCAAGGCTTGTTTAAAGTACCTTAGGTATTCTAGAAATATTGAAACATGTCTATTACAGTTTAATGATGTCCCTTGAGGCTATTTCAACTTATAAGTACGGTGCAGACACTGAAAATAGCCTTATAGATCGTGTAGAACTTGAAAATCTATCTTCAAGAATAGTTTGGTAGGCACTGTAGGTATTCTAAGAATACTATAACATGTATATTGCAGTGTTCTTATATCTCGTGACGCTACTTCAACTCAAAAATACGGTGGAGATACCGAAAATTGCCTTATTGATCGTGTAGAACATTAAAATTAAGAATTTAAGAATAATGTAGATTACCGTTGGTATTCTAAAGTTACTGAAACTTGTCTATTACAGTGTTATAATGTCTCGTGAAGCTAATCCAAGTCATTTATACGGTAGGGACATCGTAATTAGCTTTGTTGTACATGTGGTACATCAGTTTGATCATCATCAACGTACGGTGGACATCGTAAATAGCCTTGTTGATCATGAAGATCAAGATCTCAACTCAACGATTGTTTGGAAGGTCTAAAACAACTAAGCAAAAACAAAACAAAATTTATCCTTTAAATGGTTTTTATTACTTGTAAAGGCAGAACCAAAAGGGCATATATCTTGATGAATTTTTATATTGCAGCACTGTGTACCTGTTGGGTGCTTCCACTGCTCAACTGGTCTTGAGGGTTGATACTCAGTAGGATTTTCGAGCGAACGCAATACCCTGCTTTGTAAGGAGTCTAAAATCAGTAGTGATCAGATGCATTGCCAAATTTGTCTCTGAAAAATGGCAGCTCACTGTCTAAACTCGACCATGTTAGCCACAAATAGTGTCTCGGCATCCATCATTATTGTCATTGTCCAAACACCAATTCAGTTACAACCACCAATTACGTCATACCGGCGATTGTGCATTATTTTTTCGGTAGTTTCGCATTGGCAGCAGAGGCCCAACATTTTACCCCCGCTTGCACTGTGTTTGGCGGCCATGATCGTGATCGTGAAAATGTGATCGAACAAATGAACAAAAAATATCATTCAATGTACAACACACGCTACACTGTCCAACAAGTGTGGCCCTCGCACCATGGCATAGCATGCACCACGACCACGACCACCACCATATTTAATCATCATCAGTTGGCTTAATTTTATGTCCGCCACTGACTGCCGAAAGCACGAACCATTTGAGCTGGAATTTACATTCGATCGCAACTCGGCGCAGCACAGCCCGACTACCGCTGGTTGCACATCTGGTCGGGTCTAGTTTGCTTTGCGGAGGGTGGTGCAGAGATCGGGCCAGGGTCCACACGAGGAAGGAGGCAAACAAATTGCTTCAACCCCCAAAAAAAGTGCGCACTCAAGTGTGCCGCGCCGTCATTTTGGTGATTTTTACTCAGACAGACATTGGCGGCAGCTTCGGCGGAGGCTGTGGTGACTGGGGAGAGAGACTTGCAATTTGTCTGAAGGATAGTGAGCCTTTACTCGGTGAAGATCATGGCAACCAAAAGCAAGAAGACGTGAGTGAGAGAACGATGGACTGTAATTACTTCCTAGTTGATTTTGATTCTTCGGTGGGCCACACTGTGTCAGCTGCAGTTGGCAAAAGATCACGGAGTGCTTTGATGTTTGTTCTGCGAAGATCAACGGGAATGGCAGACAGTGCTTGGAACGTTTACTGTCCTTATTTATTTAGAATACCAACAGTAGGCTGCCATTGGTTCCTACAGTCCCTCAATTAAAACCCTTCAATTCTCCGGGAAAGCTCAACACCTTACTTATCAACTTAAACGCTACATAGCCAACAGTCTACATGGATATAAACCTTCAAACTCATATAATTAGGTCAAGCATTATTAAATCCCCTACATCAAACCTCAACCTTCATGCAGCCGATTTCTAACTGAGCCCCAACCAAATCCCCCCTCTTCCACCCCGACCACCGCAACAATCCGCACAAAAGTTCATCTTAATGGCTTTGTCCTTCACATTCACGCAGTCAATAAGAAGGCTTACTACAAGCCGAGCTTTTTCTCTGTCTCTCTGCGTCAAAGTTTCGGCTTTTCGTGGCTCACTTCCTTCTTTTGTCTAGCGTTCTGAAGACTGACGCAACCCCCAAAACAGCCGGGTCTGTCGATTCGAATGGAAAGAACATCATTTCCGCCATCTCACGACCGTAGCAGCGGCAGCAGCAATTGACGGTCTCACTAAAATGTTGTTCGTTTTTTTTTCTCCATCTCAGCCAGCTTCCTCAATTCTCGATGGATGGAGCCCAGGTTCTACCTCGAAGGCATAATTTTCAAGAGGAACTCTCCGCTTTCCACCTTCCCCCAAGTTAGAGGGTCACAGAATTGCAATGTATCCATGCAGTTTTACCGCACCGACGTCGTAAAGATTTACGGTGTGATAGACTGACTACGTGAGTCTTTGGATTACGCTCTTCGTCGCTGAATTGGTAGGCATTAGATTGGCAACGGTGAGCAGAGAAAAAAAAGGAATTCAATTACCGAAAACGAAACGACCCGCTGAGTCTTTAAAAGTAAGTTTTGATTCGCTCGAAAGGTGGCGGACGTCACGGTCAACCCCCCATGGCCCAGTAGGGGCATTCAAGGGTGTGCTCAAATGTGTGTGTGTTTTGATGGGGACTTAGGTACACTTAAATGGAGAATTGATGGAAAGAAACATGCGTGAAATGGGCTTGCTTGGAAGGATCTGCCATGGGATCACCTTGAAGTTTGATGCTTGAAGTCTCTTCCCTCGATGAACTTGTTGTGCGTTGCACAACCCGCTGTACCGGTGCAAATCCGATCTAAAATGTTTTAAAGAAATATTTGCTAAACATTTTACTGTAGTTCAAAACGCGGCGGACCTCAGGCACTTTGCTCTTGTTCAGCGATTGATAGGTCACTGGTTGTTTCTCCGGCAATACTCCTGCCGTGTCCTCATTTTTCAACGTTTTCAATTTCAATGAAAATCTTTCAAAGAAGCCAAAACTGCTCACGACATCTATTTCACAACTTCCCTTGCACAAATGGCAGCTTGATAAACGTCCCATTTAAAACTCAAAATTTCCTTTAAAAAAATTGCCAGTTGATAAATAGGGGTGGTAACAATGCAGAAATATTTCAGAGGGAAGCAATATTTTACAAAAATTAACCATAAAAACTGAAATGCTTTTAACTTAATTGAAACTAAACATAATTTAATGATTGCCAAACAATAAAAAAAAATTGCAATAAAACAATTAACTAAATCCAGAATAAAGGGTGTCCCATATCAAATTGCATCACGGAAAATACGCTGTAGACAATTACCTAGTTGACCGATCCTTTTCAAACTTTCAGACAATAAAAAACAACCTATTGGTTAGCTTTCAGCATACTTATTTCATTCAACTTCAATACCGTAACCGACCGCTCGCACTTTAAGCTTAACTCCACTCATTAGGTTCTGTACAACATCTGGCTGCAGCTTCTTCTGTACGGAAACCCACTTTTTCTTGATGTCTTCCTCAGATTTGACCTCCTTGGGATGCTTCCGTAGTGCCTGCTTCATAATAGCCCAGTATTTTTCGATGAGCCTTAGTTGCGGTGCGTTGGAAGAGTTCATGCCCTTGGGAACGAAAGTGACCACTTCAGGAAAACATTTTAATAGTGGCACGAAGCTTGATCCGGCCAGAAAATCGTAGGGCCCTCGTGTTGCTTCAACAAAGGAAGCAGGCGCTTCTGTAGACACTCCATGAGATAGATCTCCCCGTTTACAGTCCCGGTAGTCACGAACGGCGCACTCCGTTTGCCACATGAGCAGATCGCTTACCAAATCATGTATTTCTTGGCATACTTTGAATGTTTCTGCTTCCTTTCTTCATCCGGAGCATCAAACTTGTGCTGGGCGGTGAAAAACAGTAGCCCCGGAAGCTGCCGGAAGCCCACCATGACGTAAGTCTCATGATCCATGATGAGACAATGAGGCTTCGTCAGCATCTGGGTGTACAGTTTCCGAGCCCGTGACTTCCCGACCAAAGGTTTATACCAAAGTGATAACAAGTGCTAATATCGGATTGCCCAGTGAACAAGCGAACGGAACAGTTCGTTCGGTCAGCTCTCCGTTGCTTTGGAAGCTTTTCACAAGTTGTTTCAAGCCTTCAGCTCTAATTTTTTTTTCTGAATCGCGAGTGAAATCGAGTCTTAGTTTTCTGAAGAAGAAAACGTTGAGTGTTAAACAGTGCAACAACGTCATTAATTGCAATTAGCGATATTGCCACGACCTAGACATATTGCTCCGCATCTATACGGCACGCACACCAGCAGTCCATCGTGTGTAGCGTGCAGTCGATCATCGGCTAACCACCACCGACCAGCAACATCATCATCGTCATCATTATCATCATCGTTCAGCTCAACGTCTAGCCGGCACACGCGGCCAAAGATCGTCGTTCGACAGCTGCACATTCGTCGCCCGGCTGCAGCAGATCAGTGATATATATATATAAGATAAGCTTTTGTTCTCTTTCTTCTGAATATATTGTTTTGTATTGTGTGTGAGAGTGAGTGAGAGTGAGTGAGAGTGTGTGAGAGCGTGTGAGAGAGTGTGATTAGGTTTAGTTTGTTTATCTGTTATTGATTGTAGATAATTGCGTTCGTGGTTGAGCGTCATAAGCTCCCACAAGCGAGCCATGGATGATTTATCGGAAGATGAATCATCTATGGCGATAAATGATGGGGTAGCTCTTAAAGTAACCCAATCGCGTGCTTATCTAGATAGTTCAGCTGGTCTTTGGGTTGTCTATTTTCGGCCCAAAACAAAACCTCTCAACATTTACCAGATTTCAAACGATCTGACAAAACGATTCTCGGCCGTGACCGAGACAATTAAGGTGAGACCCAATAAACTAAAAGTTGTTGTGTCCAACCTTAAACAAGCTAACGAAGTTGCTGTCTCTCAGTTTTTTACACTCGAGTATCGGGTGTATATCCCAGCTCGGGGTATTGAAATTGAAGGTGTGGTCACCGAAACGAGTGTGAACCCTGAGATCCTGCTGAAACAGGGGGTTGGTCGATTTAAGAACCACCTGCTTTCTCCAGTGAAGATACTGGATGTGATAAGACTTGGCACAGTATCGATAACTAAGGGTGAAAAGAAGTTTACACCGTCAGACTCGTTTCGTGTGACCTTCTCAGGCTCAGCCCTCCCTCAATACGTCGAGTTGGGAAAACTTCGACAACCTGTGCGGTTGTTTGTACCTCGGGTCATGATCTGCGAAAAATGCAAGCAGATGGGACATACGACCTCCCATTGCGGCAATAAGGCACGCTGCTCCAACTGCGGAGAGAAACATGAGGATGGCGCCTGTGCAGACAGCACACCAAAATGCGCTTTCTGTAAGGGAACTCCTCCAGCCAATACAAATCCCTTTGCTCCTCTGTCAGATGACGAGTCTGACTTTGATTCGGCTGAAGAGGGAACATCGTTCACTTTTCCGGAAGATGCTTCAAGGAAGCGAAGACGCGTCCGCCCACGGAAAGCTACTGACCAGGAGCCCCAAATCAGCCTGCCCATTTCAAGGAAAGGTGGAAAAAAGGAAATTCCAATTCCTCCTGGTTTTCTTAGTACACCCAGGACTTTCCATCTCTTCCAGGGACATCCAAAACCCCTGATGCCCCGATTTTAAGAACAGAAGCCCCTTCCTCAACTAAGCTGTTCTCATTCGATTTTATTGTGGAAGGTATCTTCAAGTACCTCGAAATGTCTGACCCTCTCAAAAGCATTGTTTTGGCAATGCTTCCCACAGTGAAGACTTTTTTAAAGCAATTGACAATCAAGTGGCCCCTCCTTGCAGCTATCATTTCCTTCGATGGATAATTTTCCAAAAGAGGTCGGGGATTTGATCACTGTTCTGCAGTGGAATTGTCGAAGTCTTGTTCCTAAATTGGAATCTTTTAAATTTTTAGCTCACACTACCGGTTGTGATGCATTCGCTCTTTGTGAAACATGGCTCTCTTCCGAAATCGATCTTCCGTTTCATGATTTCAATATTATTCGTCTTGATCGTGAGGATTCGTGTGGAGGGGAAGTACTTTTGGAGATCAAAAAGTGCTACTCCTTCTATAGAGTGAATTTTCCTCCAATTCCAGGTATTGAAGTTGTCGCATGTTAGGCTGTTATTAAAAATAAAAGCCTTTGCATTGCTTCTGTATATATTCCTCCTAGAGCTTCAATTAACCGAAATCAACTTTCAGATATTTGTTCGGTTCTTCCTGCTCCGCGGTTGATCATGGGAGATTTTAACTCTCACGGTACAGGCTGGGGAGAACTGTACGATGACAACCGATGACCTCTGCGACAACTTCAATATGACAGTTCTCAACAATGGAGAAGTAACACGTTTGGCTAGTCCATCCTCCCTTGGCAGTAGATTAGACATCACACTTTGTTCGAATTCATTATCGTTGGATTGCACATGGAATGTGATTCAAGATCCCCACGGTAGTGATCACTTGCCCATAAACATTTCGATTGCCACCGGGTTCAATCCGTCGGAATCCACCAACGTCGCGTATGATCTTACCCGTCACATCGATTGGACAAAGTTTAAGGCAGCAGTAGATGAAGCCGTAACGACGGTAGAAGAGCTTCCACCGCTGGAAGAATATAACTTCCTTTCTTAGACAGCGCGCTTCAAGCTCAAACTCGACCAGTTCCAGGAACGTCATTTTGCAGGAAACCTCCTTCTCCATGGTGGGATCAGCAATGCACCGAGGTTTACCGTAAAAAGTCCAACGCGTTTAAAGTTTTCCGTAGACGTGGAACACCTGAGCACTTCGAAGTATACACGGCTCTCGAACGCGACCTTAAGAGCCTCATCAAGGCCAAGAAACGCGGATACTGGCGAAGATTCGTGGACGGGCTATCGCGCGAGACGTCGATGAGTACTCTTTGGAATACGGCGCGAAGATTGCGTAACCGAACTACGAACAACGAGAGCGAAGAGTACTCGGACCAATGGATCCTCAAGTTCGCGCGAAAAGTTTGTCCAGATTCTGTGCCGGCACGGATCATTCCTCGCGAAACCGAGAATTCGATAGATGAGATCAGCCAACCTTTTTCAATGGTAGAACTCTCTCTCGCACTCCTTTCGTGTGGCAATACGGCTCCAGGAGCTGATAGAATCAAGTTCAACTTGCTTAAGAACCTTCCAGACGTCGCGAAGAGGCGCATGTTGAACTTGTTTAATCAGTTTTTGGAGCTCAACATTGTACCGGATGATTGGAGGCGGGTGAGAGTTATCGCCATTCAAAAACCTGGCAAACCCGCGTCCGACCACAACTCCTATCGACCCATCGCGATGTTATCCTGCATTCGAAAGTTGTTGGAGAAAATGATCCTCTTCCGTCTGGACAAATGGGTTGAGACGAACAACCTGCTTTCAGATACTCAATATGGTTTCCGTTGGGGTAAGGGAACGAACGACTGTCTCGCGTTGCTTTCCACAGATATTCAGTTAGCTTTTGCTAAAAAAGAGCAAATGGCTTCTGTATTCTTGGACATAAAGGGGGCTTTTGATTCAGTATCTGTTGAAGTTCTTTCAGATAAACTCCACGCTTGTGGCTTTTCTCCATTAATGAATATTTTTTTGTACAATTTGCTGTCAGAGAAACATATGAGCTTTTCTCATGGAACCTCTACAGCTTCCCGATTTAGCTACATGGGTCTCCCCCAGGGATCATGTTTAATCCCCCTTTTGTATAATTTTTATGTCAAAGACATTGACGGTTGTCTAAGTGACAACTGTACGTTGAGACAACTTGCTGATGACGGCGTAGTGTCTGTCACGGGATCCAATGAAGTCGATCTGCAAGGACCCTTACAGGATACCTTAGACTATTTGTCTACTTGGGCTCTCGAGCTAGGTATCGAATTCTCCACGGAGAAAACTGAGTTGGTAGTTTTTTCTAGGAAGCATGACCCAGCACAACCGAAGCTTCAAATTTGGGGTACACCGAAAACTCATTCAATGTCATTTAAATATCTTGGGGTCTGGTTCGATTCTAAGTGCACCTGGAGATCCCACATTGAGTATCTGAAGTGAATGTGCCAGCAAAGGATCATTTTTTTCTACACAATAACTGGAACCTGGTGGGGAGCGCATCCACAAGGTCTTCTAACGTTGTACCGGACAACGATTTTGTCGGTTATGGAATACGGTAGTTTTTGTTTTCAGTCGGCGGCTCGGTCGCGTATCATTAAACTGGAACGTATTCAGTATCGGTGTCTTCGTATCGCGTTAGGTTGCATGCACTCGACTCATACGATGAGTCTGGAAGTGCTGGCTGGAATGTTGCCACTCTCGGGCCGGTTTTCAGAATTGTCTCTCCGGCTCCTCACCAGGTGTGAAGTTATGAACCCCCAGGTGATTGAAAATTTTGAGAAGCTCCTTGAGTTGAATACTCAAACTCGCTTCATGACTTTGTACCATTTGTACATAACACAGGATTTCAGCCCTTCGCTGAATATTCCCAATCGTGTTTGCTTCTCCGACTTCGGCAGTTCGGTTCATTTTGATTTATCCATGAAGCAAGAGCTTCGTGGAATTCCAGACCATCATCGTCCTATGATTGCTCCTGTGATATTTTCTGCAAAGTTTGGCCAAGTTAATTTCACTAAATCGTTCTTCACTGACGGATCATTGATAGAGGAGTCAGCAGGCTTTGGTATATACAATGAAATTTATAGCGCCAATCGTAAACTTCAAGCTCCTTGTTCCGTATATGTCGCTGAATTAGCGGCAATACACTTTACGCTAGAAATTGTTGCCTCACTAACACCGGATCAGTATTTCATTTTAACGGATAGTCTCAGTTCTATAGAGGCTATTCGCTCCTTGAGGCCGGTAAAGCACTCCTCGTATTTTCTCATGAAAATACAGGAGCTTCTAAGTGTTTTATCTTCGCGTTATTTTATCATCACCTTTGTATGGGTCCAATCTCATTGTTCAATTCCGGGCAATGAGAAAGCGGACTCGCTTGCAAAGGTGGGCGCTATGGAAGGCGATATTTGTGATCGACAAATCGCCTTCAACGAATTTTTTCCTATTTTTCGTCAACAGTCACTCGTCAGCTGGCAGTATAAATGGAGTAAAGGAGATTTGGGGCGATGGCTACATTCAATCATCCCAAAGGTGTCAAAGAAATCTTGGTTTTGGGGTATGGATGTGGGTCGAGACTTCATTCGTGTGATGTCTCGCCTCATGTCCATTCATTATTCTTTGAACGCTCATTCATACCGGGTTGGGATGAGTGACAGCAATCTCTGTGAGTGTGGGCAAGGCTATCAGGACGCAGATCACATTATTTGGCCATGTGCTGAGCATCGTGCAGTCAGATCTGAGCTTTATGATTCCCTTCGGGCTCGAGGTAGACAACCCAATGTACCGGTTCGAGATATTTTGGCTCTGCGTGACCTGGAGTTTATGAAACTCATTTATGTGTTTTTGACTAACATTAGCCTTAGATTGTAGTTAGTTTAACCTGTATGTTTACTTTAAGATTTTTCTTTACCTGTGTTTGTGTGTGTGTTTTTTTTTTCTTTCTCAAAAATGTTCAAGTCAAAGTCAAAAGAAGCCGAAAGTTGTATAGTTTTAAGTTTTTTGATAATTTAGAATTTAAAATAAAAGTGTTATGTACACCATACTTCAAATTCCCGCCCATCTTCCCATCCTTTCAATTGTTATTCCTATTAACCTCGAGACGGCCGCGAGTAATCGGTTCAGCCCCCTTAACGTTAGTTTTAAGATAATTGATGTATATAAATATGAAATCTTGGCTCCGTAGAGTTAATTCAATTGAGCCTGTACAAATAAATGATCTTAAAAAAAAACAATAGAACCTTATTTAAAATAAGATTAAAACATTTTTACAGATACAAAATCAATGTATTCTTGATCTAAACCCGTACCAACTACCAGAAATATTTTGTCAATATTATTATAAGTATAATTAATCAATTTAATTTTTTCATGGGATCCCTTAAATGGAACTTTGTTCCACTGGTTATCCCTTGTTTAGATAACTTTTGTTTCAATGGTCACCACTTGTTTCTCACATCATTTGAGTTAGTTAAAGACTGTTAGTGAAGTGAAAAAAGTATTTTTAGCTCGACCTTTAGTCAGAGTGATTTATAGAATACGAGAGATCCAAACAGCTCCAAATTCGACATGTTTTACGATACATCACATCACGTCACATTACATGTTAAGGCAGCGGATTACATCCAAAATTTTGAAAGAAACTGGAAAAAAGTATCATAAATCATTGTCAAACAGTCTGTGCTGAAGCTAATGAGCAGATCAAAACTGGATCAACAATAGAAAAAGGCCTATCAACATTTGTAAACAAACACTTCTGAGCCCTTTTTCTCGCAAGCCGTTGGCTATACACGTAAACCTACAGAATCGTTGTCTAGGGGAAACTTTCCCCTACATGATTTGCGATTGATTGGTTTGCGTGGGTGGCCTAACTCTATTATTGCGAATTGTTGCCAACACTGGCAGCACGGTTTGTTCGCTCTTCACGACCCCTCGGTTGGCGCAACATATCGACGGGGATCACACAGAAATGTCATAAACTGTCAATCCTCACAGTGACGGGAGCAGAACGAACGGAAGGATAACAGTTGGACAATAAACGACAGGTGAAAGTATAGGAGAAAGACGTAAATTAGTTAATTACAATTTTTTGCGTGGCTAGTGGTTTTTTTCTTGAACGGTGCAGAAGTTTACGGTAGAGATCTTGTTTCACAAGGAATTCGCTCGATATCTGGTGGGGTATTCATAATGTTATTAGAAATACTTAAACTTAATTCGAAATATATATTTAGGAGCGTCGCGAGCATCTGTGATTGTAGTTCACTGAGGTTATAGCACAGATTTATTGGGGTCAGCATACTAGAAAGACCAGATTGTAAGTAACATTGTTATTAATATTATTATACTATCTAAACTAAATAAAATTTGTTCAGCTTTAAGAACTCGGCAAACAACAACTGCGGTTCTCTATCGAGGTCCGAAAGATCTACCCAATACAAATCGATAATCCAGATTGTATTTATATTTTTATTAATATATTGCTAATATAAATATTATATATATGTTGGAACACCGCCCTCGAGGTTTACGTGGGGCGATCATGGTGCAATTAGTTGGTTGGTTTGAGGTTCAATGGGGCGTGGATACCGGAGATGAGAAGAGGGAGAGGGAGGGGGTGAAAGAAGACTCCATCCTGCTGAAACACATAGTGATCATCTCCAAACACCTCTTGTACGTGTGGCTTGACAACTTTCTCCAAAACGTCCGTTTTATAATATACGGCATTCACTTTAACGCCTTTTTCGATGAAAACCAGTGGTAATTTGCCTCGCTTGCAAATTCCTCCCCAAACCATCACTGGCGCAGAACTTTGGAACCGTGAAATATTCCTATCACTCTCTGGAACAATTCTCGAAGAGAGAGCACACAATCTGTCGTTCTGGACATTGTGGGATTGTTGCAAGATGAATAACTTTTCGTCGGAAAAGATAAATTCTTCCCCACCGTGCAGCGAGAAAAGCAGCCTGCTCTTTCGAGTCGTTTCTGCTTGGAAGGTTCCGAAACTCCGTGAACCTTACGTTTCTTGAAAGCTTGGAATCCGAGGTGATTTGGCAGTATATTGTGCATGGACAATCTCGAAACATTCAGATCTGCGGCCATTTTACGTACAGAGCGCTGTGATTTTCGTCTAATTCATTCCCTGACCACTTTAACAACTCGTGCAGTCCGCACCGTACGAGTACGACCGGATCTCTTCTGGTCATCCAACGAGCAGGTGTCACGGTACCTTCGGATGGTTCGGTACACAAAATCCCGCTTTACTCCGAGGTTTTTCAAATTTCTGAAAATAGCGCCCCGGCGCTCACTTTTCAAATACTTTTTTACCACCACAGCACGAAACTCCTTCATCGTTGGTAAAAGATAAACACCGAATGAAAACCATCGGACATAACCTAAAAAGCGTTTGTATAAACATAGTGCAAAACTACACCAACACATACGTGAAGCATGTTGAGTAGTTGCACGACACCAATGCAAGGAAAAAGTTTATGAGAATATATTGGACACGGTGTATAAGAATATTGTAGAGAACATAAAAGTGCTCTATTTTCTTAAAAACCGAGTTCGTATTGTTATTTACAAATCGTGCTCAGACTTACTCGGACACCCTATAAGCAAGCTGAAAAAAACTTGGAAAAACGATCCGAAATCGAGTGTACAGGCTCTTATGGAGGGCGTTGGTTAGGGGAAAGCAAAGAGAATAACGGGCAGTTTTTTGTTCACAATCCAACATTGGGTGGAATTCTGATGAGTCATACACCTTTCTTTTTACCGGCGCTTTTTGGTTACTTTTTCCGTCTAGATAGAGAAAAAACAAAACATGAGTTAACAGTTTTTTAGGCTGACTTTAAGTTAGTAGAGCTTCGTCCCTTAGGAAAAAAAAAACATTTAAACGAATCCCGATATGGTACACATAAAAATGTAGTACAAGTTAAAGCGCTACACTGTTTAATCTCCATTAGCTTATATTTGATTTTGAAGCAAGTTTGATAACAATGAACACATTCGCAAATCTTGCAGTCTCTATGAGTTTTCTGAATGTTTGTTTTTAGATAAATTTTCGTCCATCAAAGTCAAGTTATATTCACAAAACGTAACAGACGAAGAACAACTTATAACTTTATTTATGTTTTTAAGCAAAATTTGTGTTTAGTTCATTGGCAAAATTAGATCTCCTTTTATTCGGTCGTAGCAATTTAAGATACCTAGATGACTTTCTGATTGAACTTTTTGTCTCCATTCTATGTATTATATAGAGTTATGACTCTGCTAACTTCACAAGAATATCGGAGCAATAATTGTACAGGCTTTATAAATTATTTGTAAACAACTTCCAAAAACTTTGTATAAACCAAAAATTCGAACACAATTTACGTGCAAATAAACGATTCCCATGGCTATAAGTAGAGCATGAAAAAGCACTGTGACAACAATAAAGGACAATTAAACTGTCGATTATTTATAAACCACCCATTCGTGTCATTTTATGACGCTCTAGAATCCGCAAAATCAAAACACGATTTTGCAATTAACACAACTCCCCGACACCACCAAATCTTTCACCATGTTCTTCCAAAAGAAAAGATTGTCATAATCTCCCACAACATTTTTGTTTAACCTTTCCTTTAGCATCCTTCACGAAAGAAAACAAAAATCCGATTCAATCTTCACATTTTCGCCTTAAGCTCGTCAGTCAACGATTGATCGCCTTCCGTCGCCCGCAATCCCGGGATCTTATTTTTTGTGATACTTCTTAAGCCTCACACTCCCCCCCTCCATCCACTTTCCACTCCCCCGGCCCACTCCTGGTATTCCATTTTCGGATCGACGGACAGACAGACAGAGTGCCAAAACTGCAAGACATGCACTTTGATTTGATTTTGATTTATTTCGAGTCGTTTGTTAGCTATGGAGCTTTTTTTCCCTCTTCACTCATCTTCGAGCCAGGTTGGGAATCTTTTCTCCTCCGCACAAATTTGACGAACCACTCGTCCGACGGGACGAAGACGGGAATCGAAAAAAAAAAGTTTCGTTCCTCTTTGGTGATCCCTTGCTCGCTGTGTCTCTAGCAAAAAAAAAAAACACGAATTTTGATGAATCGAGTTTCGATCCGGTACCGGCAGGCAGACAGGCGAGCTGCCGGACTTGGGAGAATGTGGTGACGGCCGCTTTGGCGACTTACGGAGGGGGAGAGAGAAGTCAAGTGCTCGGGTGATTGAAGGTGCACTTTTATTGGAGATGCGGGGATTGGCGTCGGATGAGCTGTAGTGTGCCTGTGCGTGGTGGGGGGGGGAATTGGCCCCGCGATTTGCATTCCGCTAGGGGGATTCTGGTGGAAAACCTTATGGGGGGATGGGAGTTATTGGGGGCGGGTGGGACTTTGAATGGACACAGGACTGACTCCGCCCCTTTTTTAGCTACACTAACGCGGGGATCTTTAATTCGGGATTTCGTGACTCCAATTCTTAGGCGACTTTTTGCTTTTACGTGTGGGCTTCAAATGGTGAGTTGACAACTTCGAAGGAGGATGCGGCCGACCTCTCGTCCTCACAAGTTCCTACCTCACGCCTCCACGAGTCATATGATCACAAAAGACTGCCAGCTGAAACATGGAGACGCTGGTTGGCGTAGCCTGGGCAATGTTGTCAATCTGACAATAGCGAAGTGAGGGGGTGCGACTGAAGATCGTGTACCTTTAAATCATATTGTATATTTCCCATTCTCATTTTATCAATAATTTCAGCACGCTTTGGAATCATTTTTGCATTCCAAAACCATGTAAGAGCCGGGAGAAACACGACGGGCATCAAAGGCTCAATTTGTTTTTCAGCATTTCAGCATTACACTTAATTTAAAATTGCACTTCTGAATTTCAACTACTAGAAGACTGGCATGTGCTTATAAGCAATGTAAGATTATATTTTAATATTGTGTTTAGTGGCATTATGGTAGATAAGCCATTTATTTCAGGAATCATCAAACCGGACTCTTCGTTCACTCCAATTGCTATCTTTGAAATGTTACTAGAACAGTATAAAAAAAATATTACTACATGTCTTTTAAAACAATATCTTTTATTGAAATTTTATCTTTGATATTTGGAATGATCTATTCTGTTTTCAGCTTTTCCAGGACAAGAAGGATATTAATTCATATCTAATTTTTATTTATTTTTCAGTAACAATCCATTGGTAGTATCATTCAAGTTTGAAATTTGAATAAATTGGCATGTTTGTCTATAATGATATCCTAATATTGTGTGTACAAAATATACTAAATATTAAATAACATATAACGGGGAAAGGGAGGGACCATCAGGGCACCCAAGTAAAACGATTTGGATAGGGAGCATGGGACTGCCTCCTCCCTATTGTTAACATTTCGCGGAACGAGGGCGGGCTCTTCGACCCCATCTATTGGGTTTATTCTGTCAATCGAGGGCTCGATTCTAGTGCTGTGCGTGTGAACTTGCTTTTGGAAGGAGATTCTTTTCCCTATATTCGCGGGTTTCGCGTAAGTGTCTCTGCTTACGGGCCCGCCCAAACGTTTTTGGCCCTTCATACAGGAGCTTGAAGATCACAAACAATATTAGAATCCTGATCAAATCGTTTTTCAGATTATTCCACTGCTATGGGAAGTTACCTTGCTACAATAGATGGTAGTTTTATATCATCATCATCATCAGCTTGGACTTTTACGTCTGGAGAGCCTCTGCTGATGTAATTACTTCGGCTCCCGGGGCATACTTTTCGCCTTTTTCCTTCGATGCTGTTGAATTCTGCTTCACATGTTCCAACAGGATTTGCTCAAAGGATCCATCAGCCGAAGATGCTTTATCTGCTTGCACACTGGTGTCTTCAACATTCTCGCGAAGTGATGACTGTTCAACAGCCAATGCTGAGGCATGTTGAAAACGTTTGAATCTTTCAAGCGCCCCAGGTTCATATTTCTCATCTGGAATCACTTTGTCTGAGAAAGGAAAATCCCAGCTTTCTTGAATCCGCTAATAATGTTAGTTTTGTCAAACTGCGTCCATGATCGAGAAATAAGTCGAAGAAAATACTGATTTTGAAGCCTTCACACCGTAATTTTTACGTTGCCAAGCAATCAGTTTTTCGTCATACTTATGCTTAAGAGATTTAAAAACTGAAAGATCCATGGGTTGAAGCAAATGGCTCGTGTGAGGCGGAAGTTTCAAAAATCACAACTTTTTCTCCTGCATTGCTGTTTCGTCAACTTCAGGCTGGTGTGCGATGAATGCCCGTCATAAATTAAAACAACTGGTCGTTCCTTCGGGATCACTTTCAGAAAGTGGCGTTCAAAGTAATTGGGGAATGTCTCCGTGTCCATCCATCCGTTAGGCGTGGCTGCGTAAGCTAATCCAGGAAACTCGTCTTCCTTCGGTGCCATCCAGCTAGTCCACACGTTTTTTTGCTTTGAACACGATCAGTGGAGGCAGTTTTCCACCAACTGCGTTGGCACCCATTAACACGGAAATATTCCTCCCTCGCAGGTCCTGCTGTAACGCGATGTGCTGCTCTTCCCTTCTCCCCAACAACTTTTACACGAGTTGGATCAAGACAGAAGCTAGATTCATCCACGTTATAAATGCGTTCTGGAGGCACTCCGTGGGTGACTTTCTGGACCAGTTGAAAATAATCAGCCATAACAAACGGATCCATATTCCTCTTCCGGGCGATCTCAACAGCTTGAGGCTTCTTTTGGGACAATCCATGGCGTTTCTTGAAACTGTAAAAGTATTCGTCTCCGGGTACAGAGTTCTTGAATGGGTTTTGAATTTCGTTTTCAGTCAAGTACCGTGTGATAGCCTGTAGAACTTCAGCCTTGGACAACCCGAAGCCCCACTTCTCCATCGTTTTAATGCAAGATGCGATGTTAGATTCTACGGCTATCGGAATCGCAGTTGGTCTTCCACCTGTAGTGCTTTTTACGCCTCTTTGGCCATTCACGCGTTTTTGAAGGGTTGATCTTGGGATTCCATAGCATCTCGCAGCCTGGGACATCGACATTTGATTATTTTTAACAGCTTCAATGGCAGACTCTAATGACACTTTAGAATATGCAGATGCTGGTCTTTTTTTAACGTACGTGCGAGCCATTATTGCTGTAAAAGTGTTAATAGTAAATTAAACACACATTTAGACCATAAAGCAAGCAAATCTCCACACGAATAATGGTATATTTGAAATGAACGAAATATGATCCACTTCCCCCAGTGGTAGCAAAACTTCGGGGAAGTGTATCATGTTGAATTTAAAAACTATGATAGAAACAATGAACTGTTATTGCCGCCCAATTTGTTGATTAACTTATAATAGTTACCTGCAAAACAAAACAATGAAATAAACTTCTGTTTAAACGGTGTAGGAAGCTTTTTACTACGACGCAAACTAACTTTTTTCGAAGCTGGAAATGACGTTTCGTGTAAACAACTATGCTAGTGTGTGTATATGCTCGATATTTTTGCTGTGTTGGTGCTAGTGTATCGTTTTGAATCTATGCTTCATTTTGTGTTAGTTATTATTGCGAAATTAAGGCACTACTATTTTAAATAATCACATGATCCACTTACCCCGATGGTACACTTCCCCCTTATATATAACCATCTTCCTTATATATAACCATTCAAAAATAAAATATTGAAACTCGCCACATTTTTTTCTCTTGAAGGTCTTTGAAGGTTGTTTTGGTTCCCAGGCCCACGGGAAAGGAGGCAAGAAAATATTAATTGTGGGGGGAGGATTGTGGAGAGGAAAGGGGCTCCCCAAGGAAATAGGGCAAAAACTGCCGTGTTTTTTTAATTTTTTTTTGGTTTTTGGATCGCCAAAAAAACTATTTGTTTTTTTGTTGTGACAAGGAGAGGCAAAAGTGTTTATTATTTTGTTGTGTTTTTTAGGAGCATAGAGACCTGGTTTGCATGATTATGAAGTCCTTGTTTTCTTTAATTCCTTCTACTCCTATTAAAGGTTTTATTTCTTCTTTTGAACTTGTGGAATGCTGTTTTGCTGTGCTGTTGTTGGAGTTTTGGTGTTATGTTATTATGGTCGGTTGGAGAAAAAAATTAAAAAAATTTTGTGCTGAGTGGATTTAATGGAAAGGATTGAAGGAAGTCACCATAAGACCAAATAGTTTTATAATAGTCATTGTGAAGAAAAATTGGCTTTATGGCAAAAACTGTGATTTTTTTCCAATCGCCATATTGAAATATAAGAAATAATTGAAATGTGGAAAAACAAATGCATCAAATTTCAGTGGTATGCAAATAAACTGTAGATCGGAGACTTATTTCGTCATTCTTTTAGAATATCTCATCCAATTCCAAGAACTTTTCAGGAAATTCATGATTAATTTATCGAATATATTTGTTTTAATTTGATTTATGTTGTTGTAAATTTGCATAATTTCCGAGGCGCATTATTTTCGGCTCTTATCGTGCCAATATTCACCGTAAAAATAAATGCGCATATAATTTGGAGCATAATACTCTGTAGAATACACAATTTAATTTGGATATTTTGCTATTAAACCAAATTTTCCGCAAGACAAGACCTTTTTTTACTGCAAAATGAATCAGAAGAGCAGAGAATCTAACAAAGCAGAACAACAACAAAACAACCTAGATTTCACAGTTAAGTTTGACAGCTGTGGCCATTTGGCCACATTCTGGTTTTCATGGCAGCCAATAGGTTTTATGAAGGTTCTCAAGTGGTCATAACATCTTTCACTAGAACATTTTCAAAATCTTTATGTTTTTATAAAAGTTTTATTAACCTGGTTTCACAACCGTCTTTAGAGTGGGCCATTTTGTACAAATTTCGGCTTTAAAGAAGTATAGAGGAGGTGTTGGTGGACAAAACATTTTTGAATGTAGTTTTGTCCATAATGCCGGGAGATGTTCTTTACGGCTGGAATAAAACTAAAATTGTTACTTGGGCTACGACACTCAACATTTTTGGCGAAATGTTGAGTGGAAGTAGATAGGCTTCTCTCGGTGACTTTCCCCACGCAATGCGCAAATGATCTATGATAAGCTTTGCTATACTATCAAGTATAAAGTTAAAATTTGAACGGTATGTGTGTGTATGTAGGCTTATTACAAGCAACACAGCTTGTAATAAACAAGTTGAAAGTTCTGTTAAATGACAAATACAGGTAATGAATATAAGTGTATAACACTTTATTTCATACTTTAATATGACGTAAAAAGCGCTAAAAGTGAAGCCTTAAAAACATAAAATGGAAAAAAATCATTCTCATACAAAAAAAAACCAACCCAAGCGTGTGATTTAAACACTACTCCTTGGCGTGATAGGTTTGCAGCTTCTTTGCTAAGCCAGCTCCGATTGCTGAAAAGTAAACTCTGAGTTTCTATGATATGCTTCCCTTCTCCAACTAATTCATCTTCATGAGAAAAAAGAACACATTTTGCAAAACATGGTTGGTAAAATGTAATTTCAACAGTATTTCGAACTACCCATAAAATCTTGTCCTGTTCATGTTTTATATAAATGGAACAATGTTTTTTAAGAACAATGATAAAGTATAAATCATTTCCAGCTGTGAAAAAATTATTTTTAGCACAATCGTTAGTCAGATTGATAAATAGAATACGAGAGATCCAACCCGATCTGAACTAGGCATGTTTTGCAAACATTTATAATACATTTATAAAACGAACAATTATAATTCCTTGTAAGAAGATGTTTTGTGTGCTACTTAGGTCTTCTCTTTTCAGAAAGCGAGTAATGGCGCTATAACCATAAACCTTTTTAGGCTCGGACAAGAGTTAGTGCTCATGTCCCAACCGGCAGACAAGCTCTTACGCAAGAAGTAGGAAAGGCCTGTGTTTCAGTCCAGAAAAGCGGACAACAAACTTCGTCACTCCCAACGACCTACTTACATATAAATATACATATGCTTTCTCGCCAAGGACACGCCATCCAACTCCAGATGTCTATGAAGGCAGCATGAGTTCTCAGCATCTTCTTAAGTAGACATCTAATCAACACTTCCCTTCCATCCCTTACTGATCATAAGGACCTGGCCAGGTGTTTTGCAAAGAAATCGATGGATGAAGAGCCTGTCTCATCCAAGACAGCTCTTCTGGCGCTTCCATCGTCTCTACAACAGCCAATCCAGGAGATTTTATGGTCGGATAATGCTATGCTATGCTATGCTATCTATTGAAATTCCAGGAATAGATGTCAAAATCTTTGGAATAATTCCTAGAAACTATTTCTATTCTATTGTGGGCCGTTTGCTGACTTTTTCCTGGAACGGCCATTCTGTAACAGGTTCCCGCGGGGCCTCGAGTGGTCATGAACATATTTAGAAGGGAACCCTGGCAATATGGGTATCATAATTCATGGAATTTCTCAACGTTTTGTGGCCATCTGATGATTTGTCCTCGGACCTGCCTTTCCGGAACACGTTTCCGTAGGGCCCGACATGGCCACTCGAGGTGTTTTGTCGAACACATAAGGGTTAAGTGTGCTGAGCAGTTTTCTGACTTTCGGATCCCGTCGGCAGATTACTCGACCTCTAATACTCGTGTAAATCCTATAAGATATTCAACATGTCCCTTTTGAAATGGGGCACTCTGTTGAATATTTGCATATATACAATATAATTTTCCCAACAAATATAAATGCAACAACAGAGCTACCCTAATGCAAGAAATGCTGAGATGGCACTTTGTGATACGACGGAATGAAATCGTAAAATGTTAACCACCACCCTCCAGCACTGAAAAGCCCGCCTGACGTTTAACCACCGCCGTTGCAGCCGTAAAATCACAGGAATTACGCACTCCTAGTGAGCGACTGTAACCGGGAGCTCAGTAGAAATTGAAAGGCATAAAAGAAAACGGCTGATACGCGCGAAATTTTGCAGTCTGTGCGTTTCCTCCCCGAGCCCACTGGATGCCGGGGTTCGATTTATTCAAATAACGCAATTAGTACTTGGATCGTTCAGCCAGCCGAAATAAAAATCTCGTTCGTATCAGAACATTTCTTCCACGTTGTTTGAGGCTTGAATATATTCGGTTGTAAATTTCCTCGACATAAGCAAGAGCCTTATCGAAAGTGGAGTTTCGTTGATTTATGCAGGGTTTAGATTTGAATTCAACATAATCGATCCAAGTTTATCAATATTCATGAGTGTTTGAATGATATTCTATACAAAACTATTAATAGTCAATCGCACTTGGAATAAATCACACGGATTCAATTTCCAAACAGACAAATTATCTCCATTCGGTTCACCAACCTTTGCCTGACAAATGTACTAAATTATAAACACATCCATCTCTGTGACTCTACTGGCTTCATTCGGCGCAATCGTAGAATGTTGATGCAATAATTTTCCATTTGCTGCCGCTGCTGGTCTAGTGATAGACGGAAGAACTCATCGTGACGTACGATGTCACCTATGCGCGGAATTTCTGTCGGAAAATGTGTTTGATGCATTTATTCGTGTTTCCTAACCGTATGGAAACTTTCCCACACCGCACTCCCCTTGCTGCATGCGCTGCCACCGAGGATTTGGAAGAATTTATGGTATTTTGTTTGCTTGATATATCGCAGTTCTAACCCCATAAATACCGACGGATAGATAGGAACACATGACTAAGGTAAATAACGAGTTGACAAATAGTACGATGATGAAACATTCGAGGAATGATGTGATGTAAACGGTTGGTCTGGCCGTTGTAAAATATTGTAGTCTCAGAACTTTCACTACGGAGTGCTTAAAAGCTATATAACAGAGATAATTTATAGCTTTTCTATCATTTGAGAGATGCCAACATCTCTTTGGTAGGGTTGAGAACTTGTTTCAATCTGCTCTGGGATAGTTTGGGAACATCGGAGTGATCTCGTTTCGATTTTTCAACTTCCATTGCAATTTGCACTCAACAGATGACGTTTTATTTTTCAGAGTATAATAATATCCGTTTCGTTTCATTCCCATCGATTGCGAACGACTGTGCTTTATGGGTAGAAAATTCGCCACAAAATCCTATTTACAATCCTTGCGACACGACCCGAGATAATCACGCCCTTGGGAATATGATTTCCTACGCTGACCCACATTCGCCACAAGTACGACGCAATGCAATGATGACAAATGCCTCCACGAGCGGTCCGGAGCTGGTTATGACCTTCTATTACGGGGTTATGAACATGTTCACATATTTGGCAGTTCATTTTTTTTTTCTACAGAGCGATATAAATACAACGGTTGGCTTAACATTGTGTTATCCTCTGGGGAGTCCCACCAGCTTTTCCCATTTCTCATACATTATTCATGACATGTGTGTAAGCATGTCCAGTGGAAATTGACCGTGCCAGGTTTTGGGGGGAAAAATTCGTCCAAACCCAAGCTGGCTGTGGATTGTCATTGGATCAGCCATTTTTTTTTTATTTCATTATCGGTTACAGACAGTGGAAACTCACCATCTGTTAACATCTGTCCGGATCCGGAGGCTACCGACCGTCATCCGTCTCAGTCTTGCTGGCACAGTTGGAAGATTTCGTAGTAAAGCTGGTTAAAGCTTCTTAAAATAAATCAAAACACCTGTTTGTAATTCTGGGGTGGTGAATACAAGTCAAAGGGTTTTTTTTTCATATGGATCCCTGCTTTAAAGAGGAAAGGTTTTGGTTTTCCTGCTCTGTTTAAAGGGTGTATTGGATAAACACGGCACACACATATTTACTCACCAAAATTAAACCGATTATCGGATTTTCTTGAAATTTTTAGGGAACGAAAAACTACTGATGAGTTAAGATTTACAAAATTTGTTAAATTCAATTTCATCTCCCATCTCGAATGACCACACCTTCCTTTTCACTCCACCCATCACATTTTGTACAACCGATTTTCCCAGTGTTTTTGTTGTTTTTACCCAAACTTTCTTCAACTCTGTTTTAATAGTTTTGGGATGTTTTCAAAGTTCCATCTTCACAATTGCCCAGAATTTTTCATCTGGGCGAAGTTCCGGTGATCTCAGGCATGATAAAATACACGGATGGACGATTTTCATGGTTTTTTTTTTAAATGTACGATATACTTTTGAAGCATTACTTTGAAGTAGAAACATTTTTTTTATTCATTTTAGTGCATCATAAATTCCACCTCATCCTGCAATTCCTCAGAACTTTGGCAATTTCGAATAATTGCTTCTGGTATTTCAAAGCGAACGTCAATAATGGACTCCAATATGCTTATATCGCAAATGCTACAAACGCTGGTCGATCGCATTCGACTGCGCATGGAACAAACATTGAAGGAAAGTAAACACCTGATTCGTTCGTATGTTTTTGTATGTTTTGAAAGTACCTTCGGAGCGTCGTCTAGTCGAGTTGTTGTCAAAACTGTGTGAGGATGGACGAATGCCGATTGCCAGGTTAATGACATGCTCCGAATTACCTATTAGAATCCTTAGCAATGATGTGCTTGATAGAATCGGTCAGACCAAGGGCCTGGCAACCCCGTCCTGTTTCCTACACTCAGGCAAATAATCGTAAGAATTTCAGAAGGTTCAACTTATGAACGATGTTTGAAATTTCATAAGCCTGACTTATGAATGGATATTATTTCACACGACGTTGTTCTTGTAAGTCTTTAAGCTTTCCTGTTCACAGGTGTTGATATACACCAGTGGTCAAGTAGCTGGACCTACGTTCAAGATTCGAATCCAGATTGCTCCAGATTTTTATTTTTTCAACATCATTATATTTCATAAGGTAAATTAATGAAATTCATAACGATTTCTTGTGGCAAATAATCATAATGCAACCTTATGAATATCGAAAGTTTATTTAGCTGAGTGTAGCGTTTGACAGTATGCAACATAGCGCGGACCTTATTTGAATAAGGCCCGTCTGACAAACAGCATGCTTTTATTTGAATTTGAACGATTTGTTTTAATGGAAAACCGCTTTCTACGAAAAAAAAACCAACGCAACTTTTCAATTTTAGCAGTGTTTTTTTTTTAATTATAATAATTATTATTCTTTGTGTTCATGATAAAAATAAATGACAAATATGTTTCTCTTTGTTTGACAGTACAAGAATCAAAACTTAATGTTTATTTTAAACATATTGTATGTAAGCTTTAGACATAATTCTCTTAGATTTCGATGTGTTATATTTTCAAAAGCAAAACTTCATATTTTAGTTTAAAACCTATTTTTGGTGACTTGTTTGGTTCAAATTTGGGATTGTAGTGTTACTGCAGTTTTCGCCTCGACGGCTTCTTGTAACATTCTCGGACATGTGGGCTTCCACTTCTAATGGTCACGGGATAGGACATATTAAATAGAAAATATGGAAAAAGGCTTGCAGTTAACCAATCACAGGGGTTTGAAATATAAAAAGAAATACTAAGGGCATCTTCAGCGGCGGTCTATTTTTAGATCAACTTTATACTTGATTTGCATCAGCGAAACTTGAATAGAACTAGCTGAAATAGACCAACTTTGCGTTCCCCGCACTGGTGTTGTATTTCTTGTTGTTTAACGCGCCAACACCTGTCATCCTGTCGATCAGTCAACATCAGAGATCAGAAGTTTTTTTTTTCAGAGATCGCAGATTTTTCACAAACATTTTGCCATTGATTGGTTTGACCAAATAATTTTTAATGCCAGTAGTGCGTCGTTAGCTGACGGCAAGGAATGCTTGTTGTTTCGTTTGGCTGAACGTGAGTGTGTGAATGCATACATTTCATCAAAACGATATTAGATAATGCTGATTTGTAGTTTGGCAGCGGATAAACAAGAGTCAAAACGGAAAGGGTCACGTCAATTACAATTGAGTTATTGTTTAGTAAAAGCTGAAATTTTACTCAATAATTGGTATTATCAAGTAGCGTGTAGTGTTTTGGAACCGTATTTTTCTTGTTCCAAATGGCTGCAAGAATAGAACAAAACATATACCAGTTTTAAAATGAAGCAAAATAGATCCAGTATAAAACAAAATTTACAACACCGGTGCAGCGATGTTTTTGCGTTTGGTCTAAAATAATAAATCCAATCCACGATTTGGATCGCCGTTGCAGATGCCCCCAAGTAACATTGCCAAAACCATCCAGCTTTATTAAGTTTTATTAAAGTTTTATGAAAGCCACTAATAATCAATTCGGCTTTATTATGGCAGCAAGATATGCCAATAGGTTTCAAATTTTAGCCAGGTTTATAAGAACCTACACAGCTTCTTTACAACGATCTTAAAACCTTGACTTCTAAAATTCCTTTTACTCCTATCAAAGGTTTTATTTTGACTTTATTAAGTCATAAAATGCTGTTTTGAAATGCCGTTTTAGGACTCATTCATATTATCTTATTATGGTCAGTTGAAAAAGCATTTTAAAACCATTTTGCCTCCAGTAAATGCATTAAACGGCTAACTGGCATTGAGGAAAGCTACCAAGCGACCAGATAGTTTTATAGTAGTCATTGCTAAGATAAATTGGCTTTTTGGCAAAACTGTGATTTCTTGCAATCGCCATGTTGAAATATATGAAATAATTGAAATGTGAAAAAATAAATACACCAAATTTTAAATGCAATACAATTGAACTGTAGATCTGAGACAAACTTCGGTATTCGTTTTGATAACCTTATTGAATTCCATCAATTTTCAGGAGTTTCATGATTAATTTACGGAATATAATTCTTTCAATTTTGTTTTTGTTGTTGTAAACTCGCATAATTTCCAAGGCGCATTAATTTTCAGCTCTTATCGTGCCAATATTCACCATAAAATTAAATGCGCATATGATTTGGAGCATGATACGCCATAAAAAAACTCAATTTGTTTTATATATTTTGCTATCAATCATAATTTCCCGCAACAGAAGAACTTTTTTCTGAGCCATTATTTGCTGTTGAGTGAATCAGAAGAGCAACAAAGCAAAACAACAAAAACCAACCACGATATCGCCGTGAAGTTTGACAGCTGTCGCCTTTCAGCCCTATGCTGGTTTTGATGGCGGCCAATAGGTTTTATGATGGTTCTCAAGTGGTCATAACATCTTTCACTAGAACATTTTCAAAATCTTTATGATCTAAGAAAGGTTTTATTAATTTGTTTTCACAACCATCTATAGAGCGGGCCACTTTGTACACATTTCGGCTTTAAAGATGCATAGAGGAGGTGTTGGTGGACAAAACAGTTTTGAATGTAGTGTCATCAACAAAGCCGGGAGGAGTGCTATACGGCTGGAATAGAACTGAAATTGTTACTTGGGAAATCAGGAAGCTGTGGAGTTTCCATGAGAGAAGTTCATATGTTTCTCTGACAGCAGATTGTAAAAAAGACTCCTTTACGACATGACTGGAACTACTTCATCAAGAACTAAGAAACATGACAAATGTAAACAATACACTATGAATAAAATTTGCTCAAATTTTCAGGTTTTTTTTAACTCATACGGTTCAATAATGACAGTAGATTTTTAGTGTGCCATTTTAATCGAATACACCCTTTAAAATCGTTTTATAAACCTTAATAATACCCTTTATAATCGTACTAAACTCTAACTGAATCATTGTTATTATTTTCTTGGCATAACGTCATTTATAACATTACCTGATACACAATATATCCACCGTTATCGGATCATGGCTGCTCCTCTCCTATCCCGAGGGAACCTGGTACTCCCTAGGCAAGATGCCAAATCCGGCCAAAATAGAACGGAACAATCGCTGGGGGGGCGGGCGCTGATATTTTTGTCGGGTTGACGGTTCCAGTCGCAATGTAAACGTTGCTCTTCAAGCCACAGGGACAGATGGCCTGCCACACCTGATATTTCTTCGCGAACTTTGACAGTTTAATGTGCTTGAAAATATCTGCCACCTTTCCCCGTCCGATTGCCGTATACAATTCCTGTCCAGGAAGCTGTTTAAAGTTTGCCTTGACGTAAGTTCCATCGTCCTGTACCACGCAATCAAACTTCGTCAGCATCGTCGTGTACAACTTTTGCGATCGTGCTTTGGCCGACGTGTTTTGTATATCGTCGCGATTTGGAGTCACCACTTTCTTGTAAGTCGATAGCTCAGCTCGTTTTTAGCTCTATCCACGGTTGAAAGCGCCACTCCCAGCTTCTTTGTGACATCTCGGACGGAGAGGTTTGGGTTCCGCTCGAAACAGCGGGCAACTCTTTTTGTCGTCGCTGTGGGCTCCGGCTTTCGATTTCCTCCCGATACAGCTTTCCTGGCTATCGACAAACGTTCACCGAACACTTTTAATACGTTGGTAACAGTTGATTAAGCCACATTCAACAATTTCGCCAACTTGCGTGAGAGTAGTTTAGATTTTCGCCATGCACGTGCAAAATTTTGATGCGTTGCTCCTCTTGCTTCGACGACATTTTGATAATTGAAGTGCTAATCTTAAAATCAAAATAGAGACATGATGCTACATGCACACATCTTCAAAATAAGGGGTGTGCACAAATGTTTAATGCATGATGAAAGGAAATTCGTCAAGTTTGAGTCGACCAAATTTTGATCGAAACACCCTTTACTACCCAATCTTGAAACAATAAACAACCTTGAACTTCTTCTAAGTCATGATTTTGAGAATAAACATTTGTAAAACATCGTTGAACTCTTTTTGGCCAACCATTCTTTATGTAACAAAAAGTATCTGTTGTAAAAATGCATCCTTTTTGGATTCACGAGCTCCTAATGCGCAATCGAAAGGAAATTCGTCAGACAAATTTAATGATTTCACATAATCACAGGCAGTGTCCTGAATTAATTGTTCCTTCAGTGGAAAACGTGAACAAAAATCTGCAGTTCCTTAACTTTCCGCAGGTCTGTATACAATATCATACTCGTATATACTAGACCAAATAAAAATCTATTATTTTTTTTTATGATGGATACCACATCCAGCGCCTCTAAATGTAATATAAGGTGTGGCCCAGTTAGAATTGGAACATAGACTTTTGCTCATATTTCGGATAAACATTAAGAAATAGTATTCTGTTTCAACTAAAATGTTCGACTTTAAAGGGAAAATACAAAAAAAAAAATCATCTCGATTTCGAAGAAATTTGCGGACTTTTCCCGGAATACGTTTCATCAACCAGCGCACATTATTCTCATCCATAGTTTTGACCATCTTATTCCACTTGGTTCTCAATTCATTGATGCATTTGACCACACTTTCTTTTCACCTTCAGCTTCCTCTTCATAATAGCCCAACATCTCTCTATCGGTCTGAGCTGGGAACAGTTTGGTGGGTTGAGTTCTTTCGGTATAAACTAAATCCCGTTATGTTCAGACCACTGTAGCACTGTTTTACTGTAATGAGAGCTTGCAAGATCTGGCCAAAACATTCCAGGTTCATTGTGGAATCTGATGAATGGCAGTATTCGCTTTTGGAGACATTCCGTTCTGTACAGCTCTGAATTAAATGTCTCATCAGTGATGAAAGCCTTAGTCTTCCTACCGCAGCTACAGATGCCTTGCCAAATCATGTATTTACGTGCAAATTTATCTGCAATCACAAACTTGAATTTAGCAGGAACATCTCCCCGAGCCGTAGCCAAGTAAAATGTTTGTCCCGGTAGCTGTTTAAAATCGGCTTTTACATAGGTTTCATCATCCATGAGGAGACAGCCATTGCATTTTGTCAACACCTGTTCATACAGTTTTCTGGCACGGATTCTGACCACATTGTTCTGCTTTTGATCCCTCTTTGGTAGTCTACAGGCACGGTATGACTTGAAGCCTTCCCGGAGACGAATCCGTTGCACGGTACTGCGTGCGGCATGAAACTTTTTGGCCAAATCGCGGTCTGAGATGTTGAGGTTTGCCTTGATGTTCTTGATGACTTTGTTCTTTAGTTGACGATTGACAGTACTGGGTGCTTTGAGGCTCGCGATCCGTCGACAAAATTTCTCTGTACTTTCTCAAAACACGCCACATGGTATTTCGGGGAGAACCCAACACTTTAGCAAGTTTTGGCCCTGATCACGAAGGGTCTTTCAAATGATTGCGCACAATTATTTTTCTTCAATCTTCTTTCATTTTTTATTTCTCTGAAACACGTTCGAACTGCACCAACTTTTGCGGGACTTTTTCCGTCAAGATAACAGTAAACAAAATCAATTCCAATCACAACATCGGCCATAATTTGCTGAAATATAGCTGCACTGGAAGATGGGGCAGCCTATTATAGGTAAATAACCCTTTAGTGTTGTTGATGACAACAAATTTTCTTGAATTTTTGAAAGATTGTGTATACGCCGTCGTCAGACCCAATGAACATGACATCAGACATGTACATCTAAAGACTAAAGCTAAAGACGTAGATGAATGATTATATCAATTCAAATTACATGAACAAGCATCCACTATCTGAGTTCCAGTTTGCTTACCAGTCTGGTAAGTCAACAGTTACGGCACTGCATAGTGTGGTTTCAAAGGTAGAAAAAGCTCTATCGGTAAAAGAAATAGCACTTTGTTTTTTCTTAGATATTGAAGGAGCTTTCGACAACGCTTCCTATTCGTCTATGGCTCGTGCCATGAAGAAAAGGAACTTTGACATGAACATAATTAACTGGGTTCATACCATGCTAGCAAAAAGAGAAATCACTTCAGAGCTGGGAAGTACGTCTATTACAGTACGGGCAACAAAAGGTTGTCCCCAAGGAGGAGTCCTCTCACCACTAATGTGGTCCTTAGTTGTAGACGATCTTCTAAGAAGCTTAGAGGAAAAAGGTTTCGAGGTTGTAGGTTTTGCAGACGATATAGTCATTATAGTGAGGGGAAAATTTGACAACATCATTTCAGAAAGAATGCAATGGGCCCTAAAATTTACCCAGTCTTGGTGTATCAAGGAGGGCCTTAGCATAAATCCATCAAAAGTAGTAATTGTACCTTTCACTAGGAAAAGGAAGTTTAGTCTAAAAGCGTTTCAGCTAGGAGGATTAAAGATTCATCTTAGTGAACAGGTTAAATACTTAGGAGTGATACTGGATGCCAAACTGAACTGGAATGCTCATCTTGAGTGTGTGATCGGTAAGGCAACCAGTGCTTTCTGGATATGCTCAAAAACATTTGGCAGAAAATGGGGTCTAAGACCAAAAATGATAATGTGGATTTATACATCCATAATACGTCCAAAAGTAACGTATGCTTCTCTTGTGTGGTGGCCAAAAACAAAAGAGGCTACTGCACAGAAAAAGCTTACAAAACTTCAACGGCTAGTATCCATTGCTATAACGGGAGCGATGCGCAGCACTCCATCAAATGCGTTGAATGCAATTCTAAATCTGCTGCCTTTGCACGAATACGTGCAACTAGAAGCGGAAAAGAGTATGCTTAGACTTAAACGGCTGAAAACTTTCCTGTCTGGTGACTTAGTCGGTCACCTGAGCATTTCACAAAGCTTTCAAAATGGGCCAGTGATGTATATGAATGGAGACTGGATGAAACCTGTGGAAAACCATGACATCCCTTACAACATATGTGAAACGTCACGTATAGATTGGGAAGTCGGAGGTCCCACTGTTCGCCATGGCTCCATAAAATTCTTCACAGATGGCTCAAAAATTGGAACAAAAACGGGAGCAGGAATCTTCGGCCCTGGGGTAGAAATCTCAGTGGCGATGGGAAACTATCCAACGGTTTTCCAAGCGGAGATCTTTGCTATAATAAAATGTGTTAACGTTTGTCTGAAGAGGAAATATAGATATGCAAATATTTGTATTTTTACAGACAGCCAAGCGGCACTCAAAGCGTTAAGTAATTATAAATGCACATCCAAACTTGTCTGGGAATGCATTCTTTCATTGCGAAAGGTGTGCCAAGAGAACTCGGTAAATTTATTCTGGGTTCCGGGACACTGTGGCATTGAAGGCAATGAAAGGGCAGACGAGCTTGTTAAACAAGGTTCAAATGCACAGTTTATTGGCCCAGAACCATTCTGCGGTATATCATACTGTGCCATAAAAATGGAATTAAAATCTTGGGAAGTGCAAAGGGTGATGACCAATTGGTTGGTCACCACAAAGTGTGTTCAAGCGAAAAGGTTTATAATTCCAAATGTTACAATCAGTAAAAAGCTTCTGGAGCTCAATAAGAGAGTTCTTTGTACCTATACTGGCCTAGTAACCGGACATTGCCCGAGTAGATATCATTTTAAAAACATTGGCCAGGTTCAGAATGATATCTGTCGTTTCTGTAACATGGAACGTGAAACCTCGGAACATCTGCTTTGCAGTTGTGATGCTTTGTACAAGAGCAGACTTAAATTTCTGTACAGTGGCTATATGCAACCTAAAGAAATTTGGACTGCAAATCCTGGAAAGGTGGTGGGTTTTATAAACTCAATTTTGCCTGACTGGGAGACGCGTCTTGGGCTGGTCACTTGACAAATGGTGATCTAGCTTTAAGATGCGAATTAGAATAGTAAACAGGAGTATACCACAAAAGTTCAACTCAGTGGACGCAGTGGTTCTACGCCCCAACAAAAAAAAAAAAAAAAAAAAAAAAAAAAAAGAGCGGAGGGGGAGGGGGGGGGGGTGTGTGTTTAATTTTTTTTTTTTTATCCCCCCCGGGGGGGGGGTTTTACCCTCTGTGGGGGGGGGGGGGGGGGGATCTTATGCTATAAACATGCATGTGAGACCAAGAATTTGACCAGTAGTGAAAGTATCACATGGGCTTCAAATGGTGAGTTGACAACTACGAAGGAGGGTGCAACCGACCTCTGGTCCTCACAAGTTCCTACCTCACGCCTCCACGAGTCATATGATCACACAAGACTGCCAGCTGAAACATGGAGATGCTGGTTGGCGAAGCCTGGGCAATGTGGTCATTTTGACAACAGCGAAGTTAGGGGGTGCGACCTGTTAATCATCATATCATATAGTTTTCCATTCTCATATCAACTAATAATTTCAGCAGGCTTTGAAATCATCTCTGCATTCCAAAATCATTTTTCTCAAGAGCCTGGAGTCACATGACATGGATGAAAGGCTCAATTTGTTTTTCAGCATTTCAGCATAACATTTACTTTAAATTTGCACTTCTGTACATTAACTACTATATTCATAAAAGACTGGCATGCGCTTATAAGCAGTATAGAATTATATTTAAATATTGTGTTTAGTGGTATTATGATTAAGGAGTGTATCGAATATAAGCTATCCACATACATTTGCGTTGTACGCATGTATTTGTGATGGTTTTTTATGCTCTGAACACTGCATGTTGTGCGTTTGACTGTCAGCTTTCTTTTGTTTACTTGTTTGTGCGGTTCAAATTCTGCGTTTTCAAAATGTCGCGTATTGAAAAGGAAGTGAAAATTAAGGTTCTGGACACATGGCTAAGTGAGAAGGGTATTACTATGCGAACATTGGCGAAGCGGTTTGGAATTCATCATGCGAGTGTTAAAACCATCATTAATAAGTTTGGGGAACACTATTCTTTGGATGAGCTACCAAGAAGAGGCAGAAAATGCGGTTCTTCCAACCCGAAACTGGAGCAGAAAGTGGTATCTCTAATCATGAAGAACAAATCAATGTCAATACGTGATTTGGCCAAAAAAGGAGGAACGAGTGTCGGAATGATCCAGCGTATCAAGAGGCGAAACCACCTGAAGACCTACAAGAAGCAGAAAATCTCGAAACAAAGTGCAGAACAGAAGAAGCGAGCAGCAACAAGGGCCCGGAAATTGTATTCGAGTCTTTTGCAGCGTCCGGATGCATGCGTTTTGATGGACGATGAGACCTATGTAAAGGAGGACTCAAAAACCCTTCCAGGTCCACAATACTTTACTGCCGTCGTTGGGGAGGATGTGAGCGATGCGGACAGGTCGATTCAACTGGAGAAATTCGGTCGAAAGGTACTGGTATGGCAAGCAATACTCTAAGGTTTTTTTTTGCACGGGGGATACGTTCCACTTTTACTATGAAACCGTGTAAAAAAAGACTAAATTGAGTTGAAAAATTCACATGTATAAACATTTTAAATTACTCCGATTTTGTTTGCATGTGTTACCTTTTCATGCAATGGTCAAAATACAATTTTTAAAATTTTGAGTATCTACACCAAAAATTGTGAATTTTTTGAAAAACTGCCATATGATTACTTTTTGCCCAAAACGTAAAATGTGATTTGAATTAGGTCGATAAGTAGTTCCGTTCTGGAGTTATCGCCGTAAACAAACCGTGTAAAAAAAAACCGTGCAAAAAAAAACCTTAGTGTATTTTTCTGTGGTTTGAAGTCAACCATTTTTTACACTACCGGAACTATAAATGCGGAAATCTATCGATCTGAGTGTCTCCAGAAGAGATTGTTGCCTTTATATAAGAAGCATAGTACACCTCCACTGTTTTGGCCGAATTTAGCGTCGGCTCACTATGCCAAAACCACTCTCAATTGGCTTGCGGAAAAGGGTATAGATTTCGTTGAGAAAAATATCAATCCACCAAATTGCCCTCAGCTTCGACCCATCGAACGTTACTGGGCAATCGTGAAGAGGGTCTTCAAGAAGACTGGTAAGGCAGCTGGGAACATGCAGGAGTTCAAAAAAATTTGGGGTCAAGCGTCCAAAAAATGCGATGCAACACTTGTCCGGAACTTGATGAAGAGCATTCGATCCAAAGTTCGAAAATTCGTGAAGGAATAACTTAAATTTCATCCGGTCTTCATTATGTTCAAGTTTAACCTCGTACAATAAAGGGTCAATTTTTTGTATGCATAAAATATCGGTTGCTATCTTTGAAATGTTACTAGAACAGTATAATGAAAAAATATTACAACAGGACTTATCTCTCATTGAAATTATATTTTTGATATTTGGAATGATCTTTTCTGTTTTCAGTTTTTCCAGGACTAGTAGGATATTAATTCAAATCGAATTATATTTTTTTTAGTAACAATCCAGTGGATGTCAGATATGTTTTGTACATACGCATTTTATGTTCTCGTATTGACTTACTGTAGCCGCTTTTTACATGGTCAAGTAATTTAAATTGTGTCTTAAAATTCCATGTAGGGAAGATGTACCTATATTGATCTCATCACTTTGCAATTCATCCTACTTGAAATAAAACGATATACATGTGACAGGATTAGTTAGTAATGTTTGTTGTAGTTATTTAACGTAAGCAAACATTATTAGAAAACAAAACCGATCCTTCAACTGCCCAATTGTTTGATTCATCGTAGGATGAATGTAGGAACAATAAGATTAAAATGGGAACAGTTTCCCTACATCATTCAAGTTGGAAATTTGTATTAATAGCATTTTTGTCTTCTATGATATCTTGATTTTTTATGTGAGGAAAGTTAGACCTTATAAATAACGAGCAAAGAATATGAATTTCAGTTTTGATTCCTTTCATATTGGATCAGCTTATAAAAGCACATGAGTCCTATACGTACAAGCAGAGTAAGATGCGTTGGAATGTTTTATTCTTTGAATATATGATACAGCATAGAGACTGGTATGCTTTTATGGTAAGTTATTTAAATTTTAAACAACTATTTTATTAGGAACAGTAGAAATTTGCAATATCTCTGTACATTCACTAGTACAAATGAAAATTAATTGTGGGCGTGAAATTTCGTATAATTTGCATCTTAAATTTTTTTTATAAATCATAGCATAAATGCTAAAAATTTCGACTGTTCCTAAAACAACTATATAACTGGGATTGGGGGGGTAGCCTAAGGCAGTCGAAGGATTTGTTGGCTGGACAAGGGTTCGTGGAGTCGCCAGTCCCTTGTCATGTGTAGACACGCGGCCTTCTTGCCGTGGTCTTCCGAAGGTCCTCATTGAGATCGACTGGCCCTGCTACAACAAGTTGGTTATTCTCGCAGGGCAACCTGCTGAGCATAGTCCTGCAGACAGAGGTAATCCTTGCACTCATGGTGGGTACTTATCACAGCACATCACATCACAGTAGTGAAAGTATCACATATTCTAGTCATTTTTCACTGCCACGTCGTATAACGTTTATATAAAGGCACTAACATCAGGTGTGATACTGGCGGGTTATGCCGCAATTCACTCTCAGACTTCTTACTTTCAATCTTAGGGAATCGACTTAAAGTACACTCTTCATTTTTGTAGCAACTTATGTTGTTGTTCATCGATGTTGTTTATGTAGTTTTATGGAATAAATAACCAAAATACCTGGTTTGCTAATGGTATAATAAATAAATGTTATTGCAACATCTTCGAAAAGGGTGAATGTTTTGATCGGAGGAATTAACTGACTGTTCGAAGTGAAGCACACAGTCACAGAAAAGTGTTACTTAAGACAGACGATGACAGGCAGGTATATTAGAAATAGGACGCGGAGGTTCCGCTTAGGAAACACCAATTGAAGCAGTAGAATAAACCTTCTCATGTGGTTTATATCAGTACCAGTGTTTGGTGAGTCATATACAATACCCTAGGGTTATTTTTTTCTAGTAACTTCCATGTTTCCAAAGTTCAATGAGTTTAAACACGGCAAATCAACCCGGCCGCTCTAATTTAAAGTTTTTGGGTGGTTGTAGCGATGACATTGTATCCTTCATACCACACTATAAATAAATAGAAAGGAAAACATAAAAATAAAACCAGCTAGATAGGAGGTAGACCCGTTATATTCGAAGTTTAAAATAAGTTCTTATTCGAAATATTTTAAGTTTGGGATAACAACTAGATCTCAAGCTACAGTAGAGTAGGCTGTAGTGTAGGGTTCAGAAAAGTTTTTTCTTCTTCTCATTTTTATGTTACTCACTCTCTGCATGCAACCATCATGGCCACGAGCGGTTATGAAATTCAAGTACCTGATGGAATTCAAGCCCCACACGTGGCTTAGGTATTACCGTGAGGCAACGAGTGTTCATTCCGGGTTTCAAAAGTTGAATGCTGCCCAAGTCAAACTCTACAAATCAGGAAGTTTCATGGAAACCGTAAGTCGTATGTAATGGGAAAGAAAATGGTATGTATGTTTAAATTGAACTGTACAGCCTGGATTATCGGAAAACTAAGGTAAATTGGCAAAAAACAACCTGACTGACTGACCCTTATAACATATTTTAAAATGGAAGCTCATAACATACTTATTCAAAATTTTAGGAGTATTATTAGAAGATACCGCAGTGCTGTAAGTCCACACCATTGCAATTTAGGGTTGTCTAGAAACATCATTCGCTGTATGAATAATAAATATTATGCATACTCTTGTTGCAATAATTATTGGGGTTAACTTCAGTACTAATAGTTGTCAACATAAACTAATTTTTTTGAAACCTAGTTAATACTGCATACGGCCTGGAGATGACTTCACCAATTGAAGCTTAATTTTAGATATTAATTGGAGCTTCCATTTTATAACTGCATAATAAAACATCATCGCGGGAAAATTCAAACTGAAATTTTGAAAATATTACGGTCCAATACTAAATACATCAACTAGTGCTCAAGCGACCAACATAGGCTAGTGCTTCTAAGGTATTGGTCGTAGTAGAGGTAACGTTGGGAAAGGGTCTAGTCTTGACAACTAAGCTGTCACGCAGATAAAGGGTGTATTCGATAAAAATGGCACACAGAAAATCTTCTGTAACTTTTGAATCGTATGAGTAAAAAACCTAGAAATTTGAGTAGATCTTATCCATAGTATATTATTTACATCTGCCAAGTTTCATAGTTATACATTCAGTAGTTCCAGTCATGTCGTCGAAACAAGAAATTGTCCGTGAGAAAATTTTGTGCACTCACAATCAAAATCCAGGGGCGTCCCACCGGTGGATTGCTAAAAGGCTTGGAATTGCAAATACAACTGTGTCTCGTGTAATAAGAACCTTCAAGGAGCGTCTGAGTGTCCAAAGGAAGGAAGGGAGTGGTCGTAAAAGTGGTCCAATGGACAGTAAAATGGCCAGGAAAGTCGTACAACAATTCAAGAACCGTCCAAACATGTCAATTCGAGATGTCGCTAAAAAGTCTAAGGTGTCAGTCGGTTTTGTGCAGAAAACCATGAAACGTGCTGGGTTACATGTTTACAAAGTGCAAAAAGCCCCAAACCGGAATGAAAAACAAAACATCACTGCGAAAATCCGCGCCCGGAAACTTTACACGAAGCTGCTCACCAAATCCGGTTGCATCGTGATGGATGACGAAATATACGTCAAGGCCGACTTCCGTCAACTTCCTGGGCAAGAATATTTCGTTGCCAAGTCGAAGTTCGATGTTCCGGAGGATGTTCGAAAGAAGAAACTATCGAAATTTGCAAAGAAGTTTCTAATCTGGCAGGCGATTTGTGGATGTGGTGAAATAAGTGCTCCCTTCATCACTTCCGGAACAATAAACGGTGCCATTTACACGGAAGAGTGCCTTAAGAAGCGTCTCTTGCCATTCATTAAGAAGCACAAAGGATCAACTCTGTTTTGGCCTGATCTAGCATCCTGCCACTACGCTCGAAACGTATTGGAGTGGTACCGAGCCAACGGAGTCAATTTTGTGCCAAAGGATATGAACCCACCAAATTCACCGGAACTTCGTCCAATTGAAAAATTCTGGGCAATTATGAAAACGGAACTTCGCAAACATCCCAAAACTATCAAAACAGAGCTAGAATTGAAGAATTTGGGTAAATTTGGGTAAAAACAACAAAAACACTGGAAAAATCGGTTGTACAAAATTTGATGGGTGGAGTGAAAAGGAAGGTGCGGGCATTCGGGATGGGAGACGAAATTGAATAAAACAAATGTTGTAAATCAAAACTCATTAGTAGTTCTACATTCCCTGAAAATTTCAAGAAAATCCGATAATCAGTTTAATTTTGATGAGTATATATGTGTGTGCCATTTTTATCGAATACACCCTTTACATTAAAAAAAAACTTTGTTCAAAGATACCTTACAGTCTATAACAATCCTAATTTCATTGTTCTTTTTTGGAACAACTACAACTGGTGATGACCATAAGCTTGTTTTAATAGGAGTAATGATGTCATCTCTCTCTAGCTCTTGCAAATGCTCCAATATCATGTCTCGCATCCTATAAGGCACGTCGTATGCCTTTTCGAAAACTGGACTTTCATCTCTTAGCTCTAAATCGGCTTTATAACCTAAAATCGGATGCGTAAAATCCCTGTCGAAAACGCTACCATATATGATTTTCAAACCGTTAACCATCCCGTTAAAATTATTAGCTGAAGGTATGTTATTCAAACATAATTCCTTTGAGAAACTTTGTCTCCACCTGTTCCAAAACATATCTACACAGAAAAAAATAATGATGGTGCGTAAAATTTCCCTTCATTTAATTCTAAGCCAAAGGAAGCGTTAACGACGAAATTGTTTGCAATCTTTAATGCGCCATACAATAACGTTTGTAATCTTTCATACAACAAACTAGATTCAGGCGTAACCTGGCTTCAATTTACATGAAATATCCCATTATTTTCTGCCAAATTTTGCATTCCCTCTATGTGCATAAGACAACGCAAAAAAATTCAATGTTTCTTTCTACCTGTGTAACCAATCCAGACCAATCAGAGGCAAACATTTATGTCCAGTTCTAATGATAATAAGTTCTAGTTGAACTTTCATTTAATTCAGCTCCACATTCACCACAATAGAAATTTTACTAAAAAATTACAAATAATCCGGCCTACTTATTTCCGATACTGCAGAACCACTGCCAATTTCTATTTTGATGAATTCCCCATCAATGCAAACATCCTACAGACAATGTCACTGACAATACTAAATAATTAATTTAATCACAATGCAAGGTTATTAATCACCTGAATCCACGTCAATATCGTAATCCGTCCTTAAACGCTTAAAATAGTCATATGGATCTTCCTCTCTAGCAGCCTCATCTAGGAATTTAACCGGATTTACTCATGATTAAACTTTAATGTAAATGAGAGTTATGTGTTATACGGTTATTTTATGCAAATCCGCCTACACAAGTTCAAACTAATCGTAATTATAACAAAATGATCATATCTTGAAGGTTCAGCCTGCCGTCCACATTGAAGTTGACAGAAACGGGAAAAAGATGACAATGATGGAATATTTTAAATGAAAAGTAAATGAAATTAAAAGTAAACAATCGTATTAATCATAACTCACCCCTCAATTACTTGCTGCTTCCATGTGATTTTTCAAGCAATTGTGCTTCTTTTATTATAGCCAAAACAGGGGGAAAATTTCTGAATGGACAAACAACGAAAAAAAAATTGCCGTTCAGCAGTTCCCGGATAAAAATAACCATACAATGACAATACAATAATATAAAATAACATTAAATCTATTGCCGAACATGAATCTTATTGTTCACGTATTGGATAAATAAAAAATGTATATTGACATACCAATAGATCTACTATTTACCCTATATGCTAGAATTTTCAACAATTGTGAAACAATAGATTCAATAGTAATTGACTCAGATTTGTTCGGGAAAAAATGTTTTTTTCTATAGTTAAGATACATAACAACCCCCCCCCCTTATTCTATTGTCGATGTCTCAATTAACATTAAATTCTATTGTGGAAACAATATCTCCTATTGTTATCTTATAGCCATGAACAATAATATTAATTATACACACTATTGATTCTATTGTATGGTAACAATACATTTAATTGTAAATCTATGAGAATTTTTTTCGGGTTAGGTCAAATTGTTTATCAAATGGTGCGTCATTCCATAACTAGATCAAAGCAATGGAGCATTTCACGTTGCTTCTGATAGTATAAGGCTCCTTCGATCACATGGCCTGGAGGAAAGAAAATCTACTTGGGAAAGTATGGTGGAATTCATTTTAAATTGTAAATATCAAAGTACTATTTTCATACAGCATTCCTATTACTGTTAGGAATAAAGAATTTTGCTTGCTGAAATGAGCAATATTTGAAGAGAAATCCATTTTGTCCAATTCATTCCCACTGTGCCTTGGTAGCTGGGTCCCCCTCCTGGACCAGAAGAACAAAATGATAAATTCATGCGGCCTACTGCAAAGCTGCCGAGACGATGACAAGTGTACGAAACAAAGCAACCCCGGCGATAATCTGGCGAAATCAGGAGAATATTAGAAGAAAAATGACGTCAAATCAGCCCCGAAGATGACGGCACATGGAACGGCATTTACTGGCAATTGCTTCTTCGTTCAGTTCCTACTGGACAGTTTGAGGGACGGCCATTATTTTTCTCCCTAAAATGACAGATTGTGAACGGAAGGTACGATGCATTCCTTTTTTTTTTTTTCTCACAGTTGACTTGTATCTCGTTTTTCAAACCCTATCTTTCGGAGAAGGCAGTCACCGAAGAGCTGGCATTCGTTTTTCCATTATGAGGGCTTTCGCTGCTGTGAAGAAAGTGGAAGGATGCTTGAGATCTTGAAAAGATTTAGAACCGTAAGCCACCCACTCCTGCATTTGGGTCCTGTTTCTTGCTATTCTGTTTTGGGAAAATGAAAATGGTTGGTGTTTGGAAGTGCTTTTGTTTCCTGGGAATATCTACCTTGCCAAAGGGATAAGTACCTTCAAGTGAAGGTGCAAGTAGAACTGCGAGAGAGCATCGAGGTAGGTGTTTCACTGGAAGATGAGATTTTCTTATTCGTCTTGAGATCTGTCGAATGCGATTGAAGTTGATGGGCTTGTTAGTTAGGCTTGATAGTGTCATTTGTTGAGTGCAAAGGGTGAAGTACAATGAGGGGTGTGACTCAATCTGGAAGCAGCGAATTTTTTAATCCGCTGTTCAGTGATTCGTGCACGATTAGGGATTATAGCTAAAATTGATAATGATTTTCTGGATCCATTGCAAAACGATGGAAGGTGATGCAGGGAGATGTTAATTAGATACAAGATATGGATCAATATTATTTCAAAGCTTTATACGCTAAAGGGTGTATTCGATAAAAATGGCACACGCATATTTTCTCACCAAAATTAAACAGATTATCGGATTTTCTTGAAATTTTCCGGGAATGAAAAACTCCTAATGAGTTATGATTTACAAAATTTGTTTTTTTCAATTTTATCTCCCTTGAATGCCCATACATTCTTTTTCATTCCACCTATCAAATTTAGTACGGTTCCACTATAAAACATTGCAAATTTTGATAATTTCTTCTTTCGATCATCCTCCGGAACAGCGAACTAAGGCTTGGCAACGAAATATTCTTGCCCAGGAAGTTGACGAAGTCGGCCATGACGTAAGTTTCGTCATCCATCACGATGCAGCACGGTGAGCAACATCGTGTAAAGTTTCCGTGCGCGGGTTTTCGCAGTGATGTTTTGCTTTTCATTCCAGCTTGAGGCTTTTGCACCTTAGGAACATATTACCCAGCACGCTTCATGGTTTTCTGCACAAAACTGACTGACACCTCGGACTTTTTAGCGACACTTTGCGACTTTTGGACGGTTCTTGAACTGTTGCATCGCTTTCCGCGCCATTTACTGTCCATTGGACCACTTTTACGACCACTACCTTCCTTCCTTCGGGCACTCAGTCGCTCTTTGAAGGTTCTCATCACACGAAAGACAGTTGTATTTGCAATTCCAAGCTTTTCAGCGCTACATCGGTGGGACGCCTGCGGATTTTGATTGTAAGTGCACAACACTTTTGTCACAGACAATTTCATGTTTCGACGACATGACTGGAACTACTGTATGAATAACTATGAAACATGACAGATTTAAACAATACACTATGAATAAGATTTGCTCAAATTTTCAGGGTTTTTACTCATACGGTTCAGAAGTTACAGAAGATATTCGGTGAGCAATTTTTATGAGATTTTTACCTATTTAAGATTTAAATTTAGATTTGTCGCTCCCCCAAAAGTTCATCATGGTTAAGGTTTTGAATTAATGAAATAGTATAGATCCATTCTATGGAGTCATGCACCACGACGTATTTTTTTCGTTTCTGGGTCAAGTGTATGCAAGAGCGATGTGGTTAAACTCCACAACCGTAGAATTTGTTGAGTTTTTTTTTTTCAGTTAGATTCCTGAGATTTTCTTTGCCCGAAATCGCTGTGTTAGGCGCTTTTACTCGCTTTCACTCCTGCTCAATCAAGATCGATGAAATACCTCTACCCTCAGCAATGCTGAAATTGAGTGATACGGTCTGTCCGACCATGATTCGAGCGTGTATTCTATGTTTCTTTGTCACGTTGAAAGTAATTTCATTGCAGATTTCTATCTCATACTGATACGACGAGATGGGGGTATTTTCAACAAGACGATTCTAATTTGGGATACATCCAGAAAAATCATGTGGGTTTTTCTCCTCGGTTAACCACCGGTGACGATGTTTCTTTTGTTTACTCACTACAGGAGGTTCGCCATTCAGCACATCAAAAGAACGATTTAACGATGATAGGAACAACTCCTGCTACTGCATGATGTTGTGTGGGCGAAAACGAGCAAATCGCACTGTGTCCAGGCAACAAAAAAAAACACGCGCTTAGCTAGAGAGCTTGTTTTTGCCGTGGTTTTTCCATACAACGGAACTCTTTTTCTAATGATTTTCCACGTCAAATGACGAGTTGATCTGACTTGACCATTTGCAATTTTCATGAAAGCGATTCACCCATGTACTGGAATTTGAACCATTTATAATTTTGTTACTATTAATGGCTTAATTCTTAATATTGGGCGATTTTTTCGATTTGTTGTTTCTTTGGCCTGGAGCTGTTAAACGAGCATACTAGGTCAGTCAAAATGTTTTGAAACCGGAAATGAACTTATAGTTTTTTGGGGGAAATCACTTTTATTGCTCATTTGGTCAGAAGATCTTCCAACTTTATTGTCCCATCACGAAAGTTTTATGCGATGTGTGAGAACAGCGAGAAATTAGAGGGAGCAAAATTCACTGGTGTTCGCGATGGTTTTTTGAGCTGTGTGAGCAGATGCAATGTCTTGATGAAAAATGATTTTTTTTTTGTCTGCAAACCTAGTCTTTTTTCACAAATTGTTTCATTCAACTGGTCCAAAAAGTCAAAATAATATTCAGAGTTGATTGTCTTACCAGTTTGGAGATAATCTATCAATAAAATTCCTTTTGCATCCTAAAAACTGACGCTAACACCTTCTTGGCCGATTTCCGGACACGAACTCGCTTCGGAGCCAAAGTGCCTGATTCACACCACTTCTTAGCCTCTTGTTTTGATTCAGGATCATGGTGGTAGACCCAAGTCTCATCCATAGGGATGAATCGACGCAGAAAATCCTATTCATCCTTTCGAAATTGCTCCAAATGTTGCTCAGAAAGTCGCATTCGATCGTGTTTTTGTTGCATTGTTAACAAATGCGGCACCCATTGTGCACACAATTTTTTGAAATCCAAAACTGCAGCCAAAATATGCCATGTGGTTCCATATGAGATGCCTATGGTGTCAGCTATCACATCCACAGTCGATAGAAGATCTTCCTAAACCACATCCCTGATTTTCGCTAGTGCAGCCAGCTTAAGTTCCTGCTATTTTCCTTGCTAACGATGATGACCTAAAATAACCGACCGGCTTCGGAGTATCTGATTTCGAGAAACATCTTCGTAAGAAGTCGGAAATATATAATGGGGTAGCATCTGAAGAGATATGCTTAGATCCGGAACTCTCAATGATACTTGGAAGGAAGCTTTCTACTCGATCTGCTGTGCTTTCTATACCGAGTTGATTAAACAGATCATTAAGCGCTTTGATCTGAACGATCCAGTTCTTACTACTGCATCGATTGTTGACCCCAAGAAGCTGAACACTTTGAAGGAGTTCAACTGGTATATCAAACAATATTTATTTATTTATTTATTATTATCACCGTCTTCGATAAAAATAATCGTACAGACTGAACTACTTAATACTAGTTTACAATAACTTAAAGTCTAAACAATTGTATTTATTCGATTTTTAAAAACATTTTTGGATATATCAAAGTCAAATTCGTCACATACAGCATTGAAAGTTCGAAGACACGAATCAAACAGATTATTATATCCATAGTTAGTGCGGTGATAAGGAACAGCAAGCATCGGATAATTTCGAAGTCGACGAGGAGGAACGTTCAGTGAAATTTGCTCAAGCAGCGCAGGGCAGTCAATAACGCCGATTAGGATGTCAAAGACCAGCAGGCGCTGCATTTTAACACGCTTGTCAGTCAGTAGATCCAAACTTATTAGTTTGCAACGGTCCGAGTAAGGAGGGAGATTGTTCGGGCCATTCCAAGGAAGTGAACGAAGTGCGAAACGAACGAATTTCCTCTGTACGCGTTCAATGGAAACGATGGGTGCCACATAATAAGGAGACCAAACGGGGGCCACACACTCAAGGATACTTCGCACCAAACTGCAATAGAGTGATTTTGAAGCATAGATGTCAGTGAATTCAGAGGCGTGCCGTCGGATTAGCCCTAACACTGAGAAGGCTTTAGCAGTCGTGAGTCCCACATGCTGATTGAACTGTAGCTTGGCAGCGATGGTAACTCCCAGGTCACAGATTGAAGCTACACGATCCAGATGCGCAGACCCCATGCTGTACTAGTGATGAGCGGGATTGTTGGAGCGAGTGAAGGATATAACTTTGCATTTATCTTTATTAACACGCATGCCAACACCAGATTAACAATGTATTAATATCCTCTTGTAAAGCGACACAGTCGCGTGGAGAACATATCACACGAAAAAATTTGAGATCATCGGCGAACGATAGTTTGAACGACGAGAGGCACAAGCACAAATCGTTAACAAAGATGTTAAATAACAGCGGGCCCGATACGCTGCCTTGGGGTACTCCTGACGTGATGTTGAGCTGACGAGATCTTGATGAATTGACCACTACGTGCGCTGTGCGGCCGGAGAGATATGAAAAGAGCCACTTCGTTAGCCAGTCAGGATAGCCGATGCGTTTGAATTTGTCAATGATCAAAATGTGAGGAACTGTGTCGAATGCTTTAGCAAAATCGACATACACCGCGTCCACTTGCCTTCAATCTCTCGTGACAGAGAGATAACGTAGCACATCAAGTTTGTTGGTGTTGAGCGATGTTTCATGAAGCCGTGTTGATTATCGGAAATTAATGGTGCGGCTACAGACATTGTGCATCAGCTTTTCGAAAACTTTGCTCAAACAACACAGAATGGAAACACCACGATAATTTGTGACACGTTTCCTGATTTATGGATGGGAACGATAGAAACAGTCTTCCAAACGGAAGGAAATGTTTTTTCGCTAAGCGATCGGTTGAATAAAATCGTGACAGGGGCTGCGAGTCCCACAGCACACTTTTTCAGGAATAGTGGTGGTATGCCGTCTGTTCCGGATCCTTTCTTGGAGTCGAGAGTGTGTATGACATTCAGCACTTCATCAGAAGAGAATTGGATGACGGGAAAGTTAATGTTGTGCGAAGAAATATGCACAAAGCAATCGAGACGTGGTACAGGACACGACTTACTGAATACATTCTCGAAGAATTCGGCGAAGAGTTTAGCGGCTTCTGCGTTAGAGCTAGCATGAGCCTTCTCATATGATATGTTGCAGGGGATGCTTGCTTGAATCCTGGATAAGTAGTCGTCGTGAGTGGATTGCAAAACAGATTTGAATGTTACCTCAACTTCTCTTAGAATGGTTTTGTCGGCTTCAGATTTCGAGAGGAAATAGTGATTACGAGATGTCGCAACTCAGAGGTCCACCACGGTTTGGAAAGTCGAGTTAACCGCACGTCGTGTGCGCGGTACAAGAATGCTGCAAATTTCGAAGAGCTTGTCGTAAAATGCTGCAGATGTTTCGTCGATCGTTGCGGTCCTCGCGAGAAAGCTACAATCAACCTCTCCAAATGCTATTTTCAACTGATCGAAATCACACCTGTTAAAGTCGTAGTCAAAACTGTCAACATCGTCATCGAGCGAGGTCGGAATATCCGAACTTATTTGAAAGCGTTGAGGAACAGGCCATCGAAAATGAGTTTCGTGAGCAAAGAACAGCATCATCGGCAAGGACATTGAGGTGGAAGACCCGTAACGCTGGTAGATCACCTTTTCGTGATGCGTTAACGGGGTTTCAGATCTACCACCTAACCCTAGTCTGAATTAATTCAAACTAGGGAACATATTTATTTTTGTACATATATTAGTCCTTATTACATTTTATGCCTTGTGAAAAGTGACAATACTCGGATTGTACCACCGAGGATGAGCTTGCAATAAGGAAAACATGGTTAGTCTTCATTTATGTGAATTCTCATTTCTATTTAATGTTCTACAGTTTGAATTAGTTATGACTAGGGTTCTGATGCATAGTCAGTAACAACTGTAGAAAAACACCGAATACTTCATCATTTCTCAATAGTGATGAAGTAACTCGACATGCACTAAACAAAGGATACGGGATATACTACAATAGATCAAATTAGTGGTCGCAGTGGTTTATGTCCCGAACGAAAAAAAAAGAATCGGATGACTTAGAAACTTGTTGGAGAAAACTGCTGAAACGAGCAGATGGTAAGCTGGGTTTTCCCTTGCTAAGAAAGTTCATGCACACATCATAACAATGATTAATTCCGTTCCGATTTTGTTCACCTATCTTTGAACTTATAGTAATGAAAACTAACACCTCATTATTCATTATCATGGCAATAAAGGCCGCCTGTCCAAAGGGCTAAGTGTAATGATCCATTTCCCCGGGGAACATGAACTTTCCTGTAGACAGAAGATCCATTTTTCAGGCACCTGAATTTCCATTCTGCTTTTAAAACACAAAATTTGAAGTAAAGATTTTTGCCCAAATTTTCAGCAGTTAAACACAGATAAGAACAGATTTTATTTTTGGCAAAAATTAAGATGAAAACGAAAAAAAATTGGGGTTGGTTAACCTCCAGAGTACTTGTCACTGCCAGCTGCCAATGCAATACTGGCTCATTACCGCTCAGAACATTTCCAAGGCTGCCGAGCGAAAGAATGATTTTGCGAAGGTTTTATTTCGTTCTCTGCTGCATATGAGATCTCCCTTAACTACATTTGAAGTCTATGATAGAAAAATACTTAGCATTTAGTAAATCTACTGTGCAAAAAGAAATTATAAGACATCACCTTATAGCTGTGTTATTTTCAATAATTTAATATTAAAAATCAATAGTTTTCAATATTGAATTTGACGCGTAGAAAAATTGTCGATCGATTGGGGCAATTTTTTTAAAAAATGTATTGAGAAACGACTAAAAAACTAACGCTCAAAGCCTGTCCACTTTTCGCGGCGGTAGCAATACACTGATTGGCAAAATAAAGTGCCCACCTCATCGTTTTTTTTTCAATTTATCTCATTTACTTGGTTCAAATTAAAGTAAACACACTGTATTTTTTTTTATTATCTTATTTTTTATATTCTTTTTAAGTTTCTCTTATGGAATACTGAAAAAAAGGAGTTTTACTTAAAGAAAAAAAAAACCAATTTGTGTTGAAAAAAAAAACAGTGACAAGATAAAGTGCCCACTTCAAATATCGATATGTTTTCGATAAGTTTCCATTGGAAGACCCCTCGATTGTTTATGTTTTGATATTTTGACATGTTTTGAAGCAAACGGCTCAACCTGGTGCATTTGTATACGTGATCGCATTTGATTCAATTGAAAAAAAAATGGAGAAAGCAGTGTTAATCTTAATTGAAAAAACGAAGAGGTGGGCACTTTATTTTGCCTATCAGTGTATGTTCAGCCGGGGCTCGGTAATTGAAGCAAATTTGAAACAGCACAAGAGAAAATTTTAACCTAACAAACTCTTTAGTTGGCGAACTGATTTGATCGTCCTGAAAAGGAGGGATTTAGATGACGAGGGAGAAACATGGTTCGCGACAGAACTTGGGCTTTCTTCTTAGTATTCTTGGTTCAGCTCCTCGTCGTTGCGGGTGGCCATCTGCAGGTGACGTGGGATAATTGATTCTTGTCTCGTTGTCACGGGCGGCTTTTTCCCGTCAACTCTTAAGCTTCAGCAGCCATGTTTCTCGCAGCGAGGTTGATGATAGAATCGGCAACAACAGCCATCTGCACCAACGCCTCTCTGGGCAACGATTACTCACCAGTGCACACTCCAAGGTGCTTGCTGCCGCCAACTGCGATCCTACAGCCACTGCATAGCTCCACTGCAGGAAAACTAAATCATAATGTAACATTCATGGCTGCCTAGGAGACGTTCATTACTTAAAAATGAAGTCTGTGCTAGAAAAGAACTGTGCATTTGGTAAATTTACTCTGAAAAATCGACATTATAGGACATCACCTCATATTTGCGTTAATTTTATTAGTTGCATGTTAAAAATCAATAGATTCAAATATTAGAATCAAAGCGTAGACAATGTCTTAACCTAATGCTGCAAACATTTTGGAAATCGATCATGAAATTACTTAGTAATTAATGTTCAAAACCTGACCGTTTTTCGTGACGCTCCAAATTTTCGCAATTTGAATGTGTACCCCAGTATCGAAAACACAGACGTAGTCCTACGTCAAAAGATACTACTTATGTTACATTAACTAATTAAAATAAAACCATTTTCATCATCAAGGCAAAAAGTAAAGTATGTGCCTCCGCAAATTTCTCAAACCGGAGGCGGCGGGTTCGATTCCCGGCCGGTCTAGGAATTTTTAGGGTCGGAAAATTACTCGACTTTCCTGGGCATAAAGTATAATTGTGCTTGCCACACAATATACAAATACATGAATTGGTGTTGGCAAAGAAAGCTCTCAATTAATAACTGTGGAAGTGTGCTTAGAACACTAAGTTGAGAAGCAGGCAAAACCTCGTTTAATGAGCGTCAAAAAAGCCAGAACTACTTATACTAATGGAACTTTTTTCAAATTTCAATGCAAAAAATTTGATCAAATGGCGTATGAATGAAGTCATTCTGTTCAGCCGAACGAGAGGTAATAGCGTTCTAAAATCTTCGAAAAGAGAAACGTACACGCTTTTCTGAAGCTACTCATTTTTGAGTAAAAAATCACTCAGTTGCACCAAAAAGGAACTTACCCAGAAATGGGAAAACGTATTTCTACTCAGATTTGAGTACACGCACCTGTGCAGGAAACTGAGTAAAAACCTTTGACATTTGTCAAATGTGTAAACTTTACTCATTTTGATTGAAGGAATATGATAGTGTGCGTTTATGTCTCAATAATCATTTATTTAAAAAGATGAATTTATAACAATGTGTTTAAACAGTTATGTATTTATTAAACATAAAATAATCTAAAAAAGGTAAACATAGGACTGCGGACTTTTTGCTCGAAGACTAGAAAGCACAGCAGCCGAGCACAGAATAGTATGTTCCTAATATTAATGTTTCAGCAGCACATATGATGCGGGGTTCAACGTACGAGACATCATGGCTTAAATGAAATGGATTGTTTTATTTATTGAAAAAAAAAATTACGTTCATAACCCTGAAAACACTGACAAATAGGTTCAACAAGAAATTCCTCTGCAAGCTTTGACTGACTTTAGCCCACTTGATGTGGCATTCCCAAATAAATTTCGTATGGTTATTTTTCTTATATTTTTCTATTTGGGATATCATCCAAACTATTAAAAAAATGGTTGGAGGATTTGTGATATCGTTCGTTTAAGGTTATTTTTTAAAGAATTCAAATAAAAAAGTGCATCACTTTCTTTTGAATATAACTTTTTATTGCATGGGTAAAAATTGAGAAATTTTGGGTAAAACTAGTTAAGAGTGTAATCTGTCAAGTGGTTATCGAGATGGATTCAAGGCAAGAAGTGTTTCGACAAAAATAATATGGGTGCGTTCGTGGAAAATCCAGGCCAGTCCCACAGTTGGATCGCGAAACAGTTGGGAATCGACAATTCAACCATGACCTGTGTGATAAAATCGTTCAAGGAGACTCAAACGACCCTGCGGCGTGCTGGCAGCGGAATAAAAGTGAAGCCGACTGACCCCGTGAACGCAAGGAAGGCTTGAAGGGATTACTTCAAGTGCAATCCGAACCATTCGATTCGGGGCATGGCCAAGAAGGTGAATTCTTCCGTCAGCAGATAATGAAGCGGACCGAACTTCGTGTCTTAAAGGTGAGTGGGGGGCCTAACCGAACCGATAAACAGAATACAGTGGACAAACCCAGCGCCAGGAAGCTGAATCGCAAGTGGTTGGTGCAGCCGAAATGCATCGTAATGGACGACAACACGTACATTAAAGCATACGCCAAGCAGACCCCCGGCCTGAAGTTTTTCGTCGGCCAGTCCCGCCGGGATGTTCCGGGGAAGTTCCGGAAGAAGAAGGTCGACAAATTTGCCAAGAAGTACTTGGTGTGACAGGCGATCTTTGGGTACAGCAAATTCAGCAAGCCGTACATAACGACTGGTACCATCAACGGACAAATATATAAAGAAGAATGCCTCCAGAAGTGCCAACAGCCCTTCGTCCGGTCCCACGAAAGTGACAGAGTCGGATCTGGCATCGTGCCATTACGTGAAACCGGTGATGGAGTATGAAGCCAACGATGTTGCCGAACGAGGCGAATCCGCCAAACTCACCAGAACTTCGCCCAATAAAGAATGTGCACACCAAAAAGTAGTCAACGGGAAATTAGTGGTATTAAATGGAAAATATGAGAAAATCAAAAGTAAATCATTTATTTAAGACTTCATAAAAATACAAATATGAAACATATACAGTTAAGTCAATTTGACCTGTTATATCCAAATGCCCGCACCTTTCGTTTGACACCTTCCATCAGTTTTTGCACAGTGTCATCCGTCACCAATTTTGCAGCTTTCTGCCAGTTACGCCTGAAGCTTTTCTCATCAATTGCTACGCTATTCGTTTTTCGAAGATTCCTCTTGACCAGAGCCCAATACTTTTCGATCGGACGGAGTTCTGGCGAATTTGGCGGATTGCAATAATTTGGGACAATATTTACACCATTAGCAATGTACCAATCCATAGCCAGTTTTCCATAGTGGCAAGATGCCAGGTCAGGCCAGAACAGCACCGAACCGTTGTGTTCCCGAATGAACGGCAACAGTCGTTTATTCAGACACTCTTTTACGTAAATTTGTCCATTTAGAGTGCCTGTCGTGATGAAGATGTCGCTTCTGAGACCGCATCCTCATATTGCCTGCCATACGAGGTATTTTTTTGGGAACTTCGACAGTTTTTTTTGCTTAAAACGATCAGCAACATTTCCTCTTTGCAACGAGGTATAAAACTGTAGTCCCGGTATCTGCTTAAAGTCAGCTTTGCAATATGTTTCGTCGTCCAATATTATGCAGTCGTATTCCTTCAGCATAGTGTCATATAATTTTCTCGATCGAGATTTTGCGCTCTTGTTCTGGCTGTCGTTACGATTTGGAGCAACACCTACTTTGAATGATTTCAAGCCTGCACTTTTCTTCACTTTCTGGACGAACGATGGAGACATTTTCACTTTTTTCGCCACATCACGAACGGAGATATTCGGTTTCTTCTTAAATTCTTTAACCACTTTCTTCCTCTCCGCGACGAAACGAGAATCATGGTTACCTCCGGAACCGACCTTCCTCTTTAAAGTTAAGCGCTGCTGAAAGTTTTTTTAGCACTTTAGTAACCGTCAATTTTGCGATTTTTAATGACTTGGCAATATCGCCGTGCGACATATCTGGATTTTCCACTCTTTGGGGCAAAATTGCTCGGGGGCGGGGTTGTTGATTCGACGTTATTTTACTGAATAAAGGTTACTGTACCCAAACGACGTCTTCATCATAGCACACATATATTATTATTGGTGTGGTAGTGGTGGGATTAGCAAGGGGACAAGGGGAAGAGTGCATTGGGGGATTTCCGGCGGTGTTTTTGGTGTGCTTAGAACAATTCTGGGTAATTATGAAGGGCAAACTCCCGAAAACAGGAAAGGTCTTCAAAAACGACAAGGATTTTAAGAAAGAGTGAATGAAAGTGTGTTTAAAAAATGGACAAGTGTTGCACAGGATTTGATGGGGAGATCGCAGCAAGCACTGCCCACGCACGGTTAGGTTTTGTAAGCTGTCACGTTTTTTACATTTATTCTGATCAGCAGCAAATAGTCGCAAAAGGTTTCAAGCATCGGCAAGACACGGCTTTTCAATTCGATATCGTAATCGCGGAGTGTTTATTGCTCGAATCTTAAAGTTGTGGATTTCAGAAGAAATGCAAATAGTAGAGGTGCGGCTCCACGAGAGAAGAAATTGTAGTGTTCTTTGAGTGTGAACTCAGGACCAAAGAGTGACGATGAATTATTCATTCTATGTTGGTTGGAAAGAAGAAACAACAGCGAAAAAATGAAGATGAAATTTGCACCAGAAAAAAAAACTAACGAAAAAGCCTATCAAGCCTATTGAAGAGTCAAAACAGCTGAATGAGACGGGATAAATCTCATTCTGCGGGGGAATTAAATCTTCAACAACAACGGAGAGCAGCCAAAAAGCCAGCCAGTCAGCCATCAGATAAGTAAAACGGGCTATTAAATCAATATTCCTCCCCGTTCGATTGTCATCCGTCTTTGTCTCCGTGTCGCACTTTGTTAGTGGTCGATCATAATGAGCTGGCCCCATCAGACGGTCGCGCGCAGAGGCAAAAGGCTTGAACCACAGAACGGAAGTATATCTTGAACGACAAATAATGATGAATTTTGAGTGCTCTTAGTCGCGACATCTTGCGGTTGAGGTCACACATTTTACACGGAAAATAATTTAATGTGCTCCAAGCTTAGACGACATTTTTAGACCTACTAGTTTAAAGTAGCAAGGTACTTACATGAAGGTTTGTTCTTCGTAGAACGAATATGTAAACATAAATAAATAGACATTTTTAATGATTTGATCTAAAATAGACTTCTTAGACTTTTCTTTTGTGTGAATAATAAATTAGATGTGTATGTACATCGATTTTCTCGTAGTTTTGACAGTTCAGGGAGCTTGTTTATATGGACTTACAATATTTTCGGCAAGATCAGTTTGAGATTTTGTGCTCTAAATTTATTACTGTTGAAATAAAATAGCCGGAAAACAGACACCGGTGCTTATTTTTGTAATAGTGAAAACTTGCGGTGTAAAGTCAATTAGGAGCATTTCCAGTCCGAATGGCCTGATAATGAGTAATCGACCTTTTAATCGACTTTTTTATTTGAACGAAATTCTCAACATGCCTTTGACTAAGGTGCGATTGCATTTGAAAAAAAAAAAAAAAACAGTACACTCCTCTACGAGACTTTGTATGGCAGTTAACTGTCAATTAATCTTTTTAGTGTCTAACTTTCTTGATCAGCAACTGGTGTATTGAATTTATGTAGGTTTCATATATTGTCATGGTCGTAGTTTAAATGATCTACAAATGTTTCATATAACGTTTTAGGGAATTCTGTCTATGAAAAAAAAGGGCTGAAAAATAATTCAGAAGCGCAGGCAAACATTCAAGCTAGAATCAAATATAGCAAAATATAAGATTGAAATGAAGACAAAAAAAAAACACTAGCAGCTTTTGCTACACTGCGAATCGTCGTTCTGTACAGCAAGAGATAGAGATCTATTGAAATTTATTCACCGTTCTCTATATTGGACACGAATTGTTTTCCCAACTGGTTATTATAGTGACGTCATCGGCGTTTTTGGTATACCTTATGTGTGTGATTTAGAGCCCTTGATTTTTGTTGTTATGACATTTCTCTAGGTATTTTTTGGAAACAGAAGCACGGAAAAACAAAGAATAATACGGGGGAAACATATGCTATTATATATTAATTGATTTAGCATATCAACATGCAATAATATTTATTTTTTTGCAATGGCTAAATGTATTAAAAATAATTTACTCGAGAATTGGTACTTCTAGGAAATTCGAAAAAAGCAGAATTGGTTGTCGTTTACAGGTTCGAGTGTTCACGATAGCAATCATATGTTCGTGTACTCTAAACATTTTATTCCATCAGATTGAAGGAATGCATCCAACAATTCAAAGGTGTAAGTAGGAACAGTATTTTTTTAATGAGATTATCACAAAACTAAATGGAAAAAATCACAAAATGAATTGTTGTTGTTTTTTTTTTCACGTAACCAGAGCATACTGTGATGATCATATGGCAGCAAATATACCACTTAAAGCAGTTGATTTGACGTTTCTTCAACACTGTAAAAATAGAATGAGTGGAAACAAATGAAATAGAGATACTTTTTACACAACCAAATTTTTCACTTTTCGTGTCATTGAGTCGTTCTATGTTGCCCTTCCGTTCCGTGCTTGAACCCTTATATGCAATACGCGCTAGTATACCAAAAAAAAAAGCCTGTGTGTTTGTGTGTCTCTGTTTATTAATGTGTGTGTGTTTGTGTGTATGTGTTGTCTTTGTGTCGGCGTGCCCTTCTTCTCTTTTCAGAAAGCGAGTAATGGCGCTATAACCATAAGCCATACCAGGGTAGGAGAAGAGTTAGTGCTCATGTCCCAAGCGACTGACAAGAAAAGGTACTCTCACGCAAAAAGTACTATCTTCTTGGCTTGGAGCCTGTATACCTGGATAGCCTGGAAGTAAGAAACGCCTGCGTTCTAGGCCAGAAAAGCGGACAATAAAGGAGTGCATTAACTTTCTTAGCTTCGTCACTCCCAACGACCTATATTCATATATACATATGCTTTCTCGCCAAGGAAAGCCTCCCGCACAATCCCATCCAACTTCCAACTCCAGATGTCTATGAAGGTAGCATGAGTTTTCAGCATCTTCTTAAGTAGACATCTAATCAACACATCCCTCCCATCCTTTACTGATCATAAGGACCTGGCCAGGTGTTGTGCAAAGAGATCGATGGATGAAGAGCCTGTCATACCCAAGGCAGCTCTTCTGGCGCTTCCATCGTTTCTACAACAGCCAACCCAGGATTGTGTATGGTCGGAAAATGCTATGCTATGCTGCTAAGTGTTCCACAGGATTTGATGGGTAGCGTTCATTCCAAGGTGCGGGTATTTAGCCTAGGAGAGGAGTTTGGCTAAACCAAATGTGCAAAAACATAGATAATATCGAGTACACACTTTTTTTTTTTTTTTTATTTTTGATTTTTTATAAATTTTGGTGTTAAAAAATTAAAAATTTTTAAAAAAAAAAATTTTTTAAAATATTTTTTTTTTTGACACCATAAACCAAAAAAATGCAAAATTAAAAAAAAAAAAAAAAAAAAATACAGAGCTTACTATTTTTCGATAAAGAAAAAAATAACCAAGTATAACAAAGTTCTGAGAGAATGTTTATATTTTTTCTATAGAATTGCTGCATAAATAGAGCATCACAAAACATAAATGTTCACATTGGGGCCTGGCAATAAATCATGTAGATTCATTTTTGAGAATCTCAAACCCACCCCCCTTCCCTCTCGTAGACTTTTCACCATAGTTTTTATTTTTTTTTAAATTTTGTATGGAGCGTAGACTTTGGTCAGACCCCCAAGCCCTCCCCATAGAAAAGTCTACGAGGTTTATGAGTATAAATCTGTTATAAATCTTAAGTTCTGCTTATAAATCCTGTTAAGTTCTGCGACATTGCATACATTGTCTATTTCTTGAGGAACGAAGTACAATTTTACATTCTCTAATGTTTACATCACAAAAAAGCCCAGTTTTTTTTTCTGTGTGCCGCTCAATTGGCTGCCATTGAAGAAGAAATACAGAAAAATATCTGTTTCGTTCGATTTGAGACACAGCACCGCGAAATTGTGCATGTCGTCGTCGTTCGCGAAATCAATGGCTGTGGAAACGAATTCCAGCGAAGTCAGCCAACCATGTGGAGAATTCAATTTGCCAGATAACGACGACAGCCTCTCCCAAATACATAGTTGATGTCAGTTTGCTGATTTCTTTTTTTTTGCGCTATCTGTTGGATGGAAAATGCGAATCGAAGATATGGCTCTCTTTGCTAATCGATGCGGTAAAACATGGGGTTTGGATTTCGATACAAGTACAGCTACATTTTGCTTCTCTATGGTGACGTGAACTTTGTATTGAAAAAGTTAATCGAGCATTATGAACACCTTTTGGGGCCCTAATTAATGATGCAACTCAAGCACATGGCTCCAAACTTTCTATCCTTTTCACAGTCAACAAGCTCGAACATCGGTCGAAATTAAATTTAATCATCAATAGCACGGTTTGCAAACGATGCCGTACCTTCGTCAGTGAAAAAAGCGGAAAGTTGTTAAGCTATTTTTACAGAGGATCTTTCTCGCCTGTTCCGACTCTTTTTTTCGAATGCTTTACCAGCCGTTCTCCAATGCCACCATCTCGTCGAGTATCCACAAACTTCGATCACGACAGGGAACTGAAAATTAATTTTCCTCTCCTTTCTATTTTGTGCTCCAATTAATAGTAAAAAAAAACCACGCGAGGGTTAGGAAGGGTGCGAGTTTTAGAACAAAAATTCTCGTACCATGGTGAATTATAATTCGGACGTCTTGACCAATTTATTTCAATTTAATGGTAAATTATGCAATTTCCTATATGCAATGACGATAAGGCACGGGAGCTCCCCAAAAATACCGAAGACTGCTTAGATATTACTGATCGAGTAAGACGTGATACAGAACACAAAAATATATATATTCAGCGGGTTTGGTCAATAAGAGGATATTTCTGTGAGATTTTTTCTCAGATTGTAAAAGTTTGGATTTAAGGGTTATTTTTGGCCGATTTTTGTGATCTTGAACTGAGTTCCATGCTGCTTACTTTTACTTTAAACTTACTTGTACTTTAACCGAACTTTGAAGATCGCATTCCATTTGTATTCGCATCTATATATTTCTAACAGCTTGCATACCAACTTGCAAAGTAAACTCTGAAGTTTACTAAAAGGTGAAGCGAGCTCTAATAAGCTCTTAAAGGAACTCAAATCTCCCCAATGAAACAGAGAAAAAAAACCAATCAGCATTAAAAAAACAGCACAGATTTATGGAAAAATTTGAATTCTTAGTTAAACCCTAGAAAACGCAAGCCGTGGTCCGTAAGCTTCAACGGTATAATAGAAAAGTCAGAACAAATCATGGCTTGTAGATGTAATGAATATTTCATCGATAGTATTTCGTCAATAAATCAATACTTTTTGCTCGATGAGGCAGACGAAATAAAACAGCCGATTAATGTGAACTGTGATGCTACAATGTTTTCATCCTTAATACCGAATTTCCGGACCATATCCTTGACCATTTCCAAAACCTTTTCAGCAGGTAGTGATCCACGAATTTTGCCGAGGCCCAGGTTGTAGAATGATCCGTCCGCGAAATGGGCATTCACGTTTAAGTAGCGCTTGTTGCTTAGACTTGTCCACTCGTCCAAAGTGAGACTAACCAGTTCACCGCTATCGATACGCTTCACTATTTCATCCCACGTTTGCTGCCGAGCGTATCCATAGTATTCAGCGACCAGCTTCATGACGGATGTATTCCATGTTGGCAGAGAATATCCACGATCTGCGATCGATTGTCTGTTGAACTTTCTGTTGGTGATTGCATTGATCGAAAATCCGTCCTCTGCTGCCAGCCGAGCTACAATTTCCGCTAGTGACTGACGTTTAACGCACTTGAGCATCGGTACTTGTTTCACTGGAACATTCGGTGTGGATGATTTAACTTTCTCAGCAGACTCACTAGGATTTGTGGGGGGTTTGGAATCCATGTCGTGTTTATACACGACACTGAAGAAGTCTGCACATTGTAGACGAAATACGCGTCTCTGTCAAGATAAGCAATAAAGGTGGTTGGAATTAAATGGAAATTACTAATCATTCTTCTTATTTTCTCATTTCGAATGCCAAACAATGGTAAACAAGAAAATTGCATCCGATATAAGCTACTGCTAATAACTGTCGCACATGCACCACTATCTACCTCGATTTCTACAGCTTTCCCTTCCACATACAAAACTTCCGTCATCACACCACTACGATCTAGCAAAATCGCCGACCGATCTTGAAGACAATTTAACTGCATCCGCAAGCTGGCTAACTCTGTTGCCAACTCGTCACCGGAACCAACCGTGGGGACGGTTTGATTCTTCCGGAATTCATGACTGGAACCTCGATACGCTTTCGACCCTTTGGAATAGCACTTGTTCGCAGCATGGCCTTGCTTGCCACACGAGTAGCACTTCCAGTTCTTAGCTGGACACTTCCCTTGTTCGAGCACACGACCGCACTCGTCGCACAGCTTTCTTCTTCCTGGCTGACTTCTCGCATCATTCTGATACCTCGAACGACTTTTACTTCTACCCCGATACTGTGTGCTCGATCGCACCACATGGGCGTTGAAAGTAAAGTCGCGCACTTTATTGTCTTTTTCAAGGTCAACACCAGGTCTTCGTATGATTTCGTACACGGATCCACAGGTTGAAGCAACTTCTTCAAAATGGCGTACGTATCCATTCCCAAATGCGTCAGCAGAAAAGGGAGCTTTTCTTGCCTTGGGAATATCGTGCAGGAGGAAATGCTGTTTCATCCGTTCTTCGTATACTTCAACATCATCACCCGCGACGTAATTCTCGAAAATTCCGGATTGCAACGCACCGGTTCTCGATGATCCCGGTTGCGGATCTGCCTTCATGTCGGTCGTCATCCTAACCTCAATCGAATCACATGTTCACTCGCTTCGGACTGACGATCGTATTTCTCTGCGTCGTTACTACTACCGTACGTTGTTACACCACGTGTTCAAAACTACCGCGATTCACAACACTCGTATTGCTTGCGGTTCACCACACGCTCGTCGCCAAATATTCTATAGCTTTTCGGATAACGTGGGACTTAATACTGACTGAGATTAGTTTATACTTACTGTTTATTCTAATAATGATATTGTTGATGGCTCGAAGGTTGAGCAAGGAAGAGAGTAAAACAATAGTGGGGAGCTCTTTTATAGTGTTCACTTAACAGGTCAAGGGGATTGTCAGCTTTGACCTTGTCAAGCCTATCGGTAGGGATTCGATACTATTCGATATTAATTATCTAGATATACAACAACTGCGAGCTTTATTGCCTTCAATAAAAAGGCCAGTTAGTGGTTGAGCCTGAATAAATTGTTATTTATGTTCGTTCCGTTAAAATGTCTAAAATTAAAAATAAATGTCTGTCACTATCTAAAGTGTTTGAGTGATGTTTATTTCACGTTTAGTAGTCCTTTGGTTGATATCTTTCTTGAAATAATTGTTTTTTGTTTGACTTGGTTACTTTGATTGTAATTTATACATTTATTTACATATTTATTTATTAATTGGTTCATTTATTTATTTACATAACATTTATCAATTGAGATTCTTTATTTATGTAAAGTTTATTTTCCCTTAATATTGAGGAAACGAGTGTAAGAGATTTGCATATGTTATGGCTATAGCCGGCTATGCATGCAGCTAGTCGTCGGTGAAACAGTGTAAATTAATATGGGACTTCAACTAAGTTACTATTAGTGTGTAAGAGTTTTCACCCTTCAACTTCGCTCCTTTTATAGTTCCTATCTTTGATGCTGCCATCCTTCGTGTTTTATCGGGCCATTGCTGGTCAACGTCAACTTCACCCTCTTCATCGTCAAAGGGAGAGGAGGAGGTATCCCGATTATGCTGCAACATGGGGGATCCTATAAATACACCTCGAGAAAAGATAAAAGCTCTCTTATTTTTTAGTGATATAGTCCGGTGAAGTCGAGTTTGTGTTTGTCCACGTTACTGTTTGGTAGAGTAGGCTATTAAAAGAAAACCTACATTGATCCAAAGCATGCCAGAGATTCCTACAACGGCCGCAACGGTAAGCTCAAAAAAGAAAATCATGCCTTGATAAAAAAAATCTTTGTATGGCCTCTAAACCCTAACTGTTGTGCTTTAAGGTTGAAGAAGTCGTAATTAATTTGGGCAATGATGATGATTGCCTGCTTCTATTTCTTCCTCTTCTTGTCAAAAATTCTTTTTTGCCATTTTCAGTAATAAATCATGACTAACCTTTTTCTGTGCACACTTCACTGAGTAGAATTGTTGTATTCTCACTTTTTAAGGAACATTTTATTAAACAAAAATGTATTAATTCACTTTAATCTGGTAGTTTTAAAGAACCTGGTTCGCTAACACAATACACTAATACAAACTCTCTATTTGCTTCATAAAAAAACAACCTTACAAGGACTCATCACTTAATTTTGCCATAAATAATTCGGGTTGATTTCCGCATTTTCACAGCTTTGAAAGGGATTCACAGCTCTCGTGCTGGTTTTTTCTTCCTAAGAAAATTCACTTTTTGTTCCTTCAAGCACTTTCAAATGAGAAAACTGCTTCCGAAATTTCCAAACGAGGAACAAGCTGTACACTGTATTGTCAATGTAGCTGAACAGCGCAACTCGTAAAATCACTCGCGCCCCAAGTTAAACTTCACGATTCATTTGATCGCATTGCAACTCCGAGATTCTCAACAATATAAGGCACACTTTTGAAATCACAGATACGCTTCAAGCGAGCCAGAGAATCATCGATCATCGACAGTTGCCAGATTTACATCTTGATATTTTTAACTGATGGGTTTTGGCATGTTCAAAAACTGAGATACATCTGTACAAAACATGATTTGCCAGATGTTTTTAGATGTCTTATAATTTATTTATTGAGTTGGAAGCATAATATTTGCTAATTTGCTATTTAACATTACCATGTATGTAACATACCATGAGCAACAATATTGATAGAAATAATATTCTTCCCTGAGCTGGTAACAATGCTCATCAGCTGATATTTTCATTCCGCCCAGATTCTTCCTTTCCAATTGTAAACAATTTTTGCACAGACCGTACGTAACTTTGTCAATAAGTCGGTAAGTAGTAATGCCGCAGAAAAGGAAAGCATAACGGGCGGCGTTAATTCGAGAAGCAACGAAGCGATTTGCGCAGGAACAGTTGAGCGGGAGTGATCAGGAAGAATAATCATCGCTGGATCGATATTCAACAGCTCCAGAAGAGGATCCAGGACACTCATCAACGGATCAAAGAGTTCTGTTTTTCGAAGATCCAGTGAGCAGTGAACGTGAAGATGAAAATGTTAATTGGAATTGTGCACCATCATCAACTGAGGAAGTATTCAGTGAACACATTCTAAAATGTTTTTCTACCATTGCTTCTGATGAGTGGAAAATTGTTGTGATTTGAATGCGAATTTCATCTCGTCAGACCTTTTCGGTGAAACGGAATACGATCATCGACTACCGGTGATGGAATCCACCGTCGCAACGATCCAGTGTTTTAAGGATCAGTGGATTTCAGATCTCACAAATATTCCTCTGTTAGCATCAGGTAAGTGTAATTTTAAAGATACGCAACTAGAGAATGAATTCATTCATGAATGAGTTTTAATAGTGTGGTTATCACATGCTTTTTATAGTAAAAAGCATTAATGGATTAACAGTTTTTAAGGTTTATCCGTCTGTCTATTCGGATCTGTTTTTGAAAATCTTAAAATAGCGTCCGTCACGAAATATCGTTACAAATTAAACGCTTATAACTTAAGATTTTCAAAATGTTTAAACCAATCGGTTGGAAATTTTCCCGCGTATCAAGTCTATCAAAAATTATCGTTTAACAATTGTAAACTATTGAAAATATATGTATCTCTCTATACATAATATCAAGGGTTTTTATTCAAAACGGCGAATCTACAATTGAGAGACTCTCTCTTGCCTAGTTCTCTTTCATTCATAACAGCGCCATTACAAAACTATGGATTGATGGATGGATCTTCAACACAGATCGCAAGATAAGAGTGCTGGCTAGCATATGGGGCAAACAGCTTAACAAAAAATGTGAAAATGATTTAGCTATTGGTGAAAAAGAAAGTAAACAGAGAGAGTCTCTCAATTGTAGATTCGCCCTAATGAAAAAAAAAAAACCTAGATATTATATTATAATGATGAATTCCTGTCTGTCTGTCTGTCTGTCTATCTGTCTGACCCTTAAAATAAACACACATTTTTGAATAGCTCGAGAACTAATAAAGCAAATGGAACCAAATTTGGCATGTTGGGGGTTTTTGAAGGCAAAACAATGTTTCAATGGTAGTTTGAGACACTCCTTCATGATGAAAGGGGGCTCCCATAAAAACGAAACACAAATTTCTGCAAAACTTGAGAACTAATCAAGCAAATGGAACCCAATTTGCCTGATGGAGTTTCTTGAACGCAAAAAATGTTTCCATGGTGGTTTGAGACCCCTCCGCCTGCTATAAGGGGGGGGCTCTTTTTAAAAATGGAAATATTTTGGGGAATAGGGGAGAAACAAACAAACAAATGGTAATTAATTTGGGAGGTGAAGTTTTTAGAAAAAAAAAAAGTTTTTAAAGAGTCAGCCGGCGTCGGTGGTGTAGTGGTAAGCGTGACTGCTACTAGGCACTTCAGTGGGTCTGGGTTCAATCCCAGTCATCGTCGGTGGTTTTTCTGAGGTGAAAAAATCTGGCCACGTCTTCCTTCGGAAGGGAAGTAAAGCCGTTGGTCCCGGCTCATATTCATGAGTCGATAGGTAGGGTCCAGGTGGTGGAGTCGTCTTCCTGGCGTTGGTGATTGTCATCATGTGAGAAAATAGGCCGACGGAAAATAAAAAAAAAGGGTTCCCGAAACCCTGCTTTTTGTAAAAAAAGGGGCCCCCCAAAAAAAAAATTAAAAATTTTTTGAATACGGGAATGAATCAAGCAAATGGAACCAAATTTAGCATGTGGAGGTTTTTGAACGCAAGAAATGTTTCTTGGTAGTTTGAGACCTCTCCGCCTTCTAAAATAGTACATCCCCAGCAGGGTTGTTTCTACAGTGCACTAAACTTTCATCCTTGACTTGTCAAGCTTATTACTTTTACAATTAGTTTATTGCCTACTCACAACTTAGCGTTCTAGATGCACTCTCACAGTTTTTAATTGAGAGCTTTCGATACCAACACAATTCATGAATCTGTATATTAAAATATCAGACTCACCTCCCCTCCTTGCATAAATTGTGCCACTTATCTCGGTGTTTTTTCAGTCTACTGGTAGCTCATAACCACCACACGATCATTGAACGTATCACCGTATATAATTCATATCATTGAATGTCATGTTCGTGAGTGATTAATTTTAATTGAAATCTTAAGAATTCTCGCAAAAACAACATCTCACATGTGACATGATAACCCATTTATTGAAAAGCAAAATGTAAACAATTTCACCTCGTAAGTTATTAAAATAAATATATATTGCAGGAAATTTCAATACTTCCCACGAAAACACATATCTCAAATACGGATACACGTGTAGTGGTACGCTTAAGACTAGATTTTGATTTTCATCTTCTCACACATATGTTCAAATAGATTTACCAATACAAGGACAATGCAATCATTGATTTTAAAAAATAATTACGAAGTCTTCAACCTTAAAGGAAAAAGATCGTGAGTTTTGGATAGTCCTGGAGAGTTCATTTTACCGATTTTTCGATACAAACTTATAGAAGGAACTAGGAAATACGTAACGACCTGACGCATGACTATAGTCGATTGAGTCGATTCAGTACCGAATTGAAGTGAAACCAAACCAATAATCAAAGGACGCATGTTTTGATTAGTTCATTACATCAATTGACACAAGTATGTGCTTAAAACCAAATGAACTGATGAACATAAAGACGAAAATGACCGACAGACAAGTCATGTTTGACAGGAAAAATATTCATAGTGACTCGATAGCAAGAACCAAAATGAAATACATGAAAATGATCTAGCTCGAATCGAAACGATTGTGTAGGAAGTTCATTTTCCCTTTTATGCGTCGATAATGTTGAACCCTGATCCTTACACAATTAAAACATTATACATTTGCCTATGTGAGGTCAATACTGGAATATTGTAGTGTAGTCTGGTCCCCTTTTTCAAACATCCATGAAGAACGAATAGAGTCTGTACAAAAACAGTTTGTATTATTTGCATTACGTAAATTAGGTTGAGAAAGCTTTCCTCTCCCACCCTATGAAGCTCGCTGTAGGCATATCAGCATGCAAACACTAAGAAACCGTCGAGAGTTTGCAAAGGTTTCGTTTGTTAAGGGCATTGTTACGCATCGCATTGATTCAGCAGAGCTTTTATCAGAACTAAATTTTTACATACCCTCTCGGCAACTGCGTAACCGAAATATTTTTATTACTTATCATCATCGCACAAACTACGCTAAATTTGGACTTCTGAATCAGATGATGGCAACCGACAATTTACATAGTGATACAGTTGACTTTACAATTACAAAATCCAAATAGAAGCTTCAATGCTATACGCTAAAGAAGAATACGCCATATAAATAATGTAAGCCAGGCATTGCTTAGTCTAATGTTTTGTATTTTATAACCTGGATTAAGAACTAGGATTACGAACAAAAAGTAACAAACGGTCTACTTATGATTGACGACAATAAATAAATAAATAAAACCGCAATCTGTTAACAGATACAGTACATAAGTATTTGTGAATGGTGAATAGACGTATGGATATGAGTGACGTTAAGCATACGCATACAAATATTGCATCATCTTGTAAAGAAGTCTACAAGTAAAATCTCACGGAGATAAATGTCGAACTCCCGTGCACAGAAAAAGAAGAAGAAGAAGATTGTTCAATCAAAAGAGACAACGATATTACAAACACCTAAGAATAGTTCAGTAATTTTACGTTGGGCCTCTGGAGAACTCTATAGCTACCCGACCAGAAGGGTATAACATAAAAATAACAAAATTATAGCACACCCTGTTACAACTTACTAATTTTGATATAAATTTGTTGAAGACGTTTTCATCTGGATAATCATATAACATACTAATATCAAATTTAGATATAATGCCCAACAAGACACATCTGCGTGAAGAAATAAATTAATTTTAACACTAGCTGATATGATTTTGCTATGATACATTGTAACAAAATTGTTACAATGTTTGTTTTGTTCATGTATGTATCTATATCAAAGTATGCTATAATTTTGTTTTCTCTTGGGGACTTTTTGTCACAATTTCTGTTATTTCAACTAAATATAAACAGCGCAACTGAATAACAAAATTTGAAATAATTTTGTTATTTCCTTTTGGTTGGTTAGCGTCATCAACGAAATGAACAAGGCTAATTAGGATCAAACGTTGATTTACTCCTGGCCAATTCTTGGCCACTCTTATTTTATTTATTTCTTTCTTAATTTTTAAGATTCAGATTGTATAAATATATTTTTGACTAGTTTCAAACAAAATGAAAAGCTTCTTCTTTTTTAGTACCAGGCGCCTCCAATGGAAAGGTAAAAAGCTAAAAAATTTTCAAATTATAGACTGTTCCAGAAAGTATAAGCACACTTTCAAAATAACAAAATTTTATTTGGTAAATCATATTTGTATTTGTGTTTTATATGATATTTTTCTCTCGTTTAATCAAAATACTTAATCATAGCCGAGACTCCTATTTTTTCCTCGAACATGACCCATAAGCTTCTGCACAGTGATACTTCCCACCATTTTGACCACTTTTGGCCAATCTTTTTTTAAATTTTTGGATGTCGTCCGCTGGTTTCATGAATTTTCAAAGCTTTACTTTGGTTAAAGCCCAAAAAGTCTCGATTGGCCGGCAGTTCGGCGGATTCATGTCTTTCGGCACGAAACATACATTTTGACGTTTGTACCATTCTAAAGTGTCCTTTGCGTAATGCCATGACGCCAAATCAGGCCAAAATACTACTAGACCTTCGTGCTGCCCGATCATCGGCAATAATCACTTCTGGAGACATTCCTTAACGTATTTCTGAGTGTTCATCGTCTCCGCTGTGATGTACGGACTAGATGTTTTACCACACTCGCATATTGCCTGCCAAACCATAACTTTCTTACCGAATTTTTCGGTAAAAATTGCCTTCTCCGTTTCGGGGATGTCTGTGTCTTTGCTTACAGTATAGAATTGTGGTCCGGGAAGCGTTTTGTAATCTAGTTTCACATACGTTTCCATTATTATACACCCAGAATTTCTACACAATAACGAATCGTAGAGTTTGCGGGCCCGTGGTTTCACGGACGCGGCCTGTTTTGGGTTCCTTTTGGGTTTTTTCTGCTTCCGGTATGTTTTTAGCCCAAGTCTTTCTTTGGCACGCATGACGTTACTCGACGAGGTCCCTAGTTTTTTCGCAACATCCCGAACGGAAGTCGCTGGTTTTCGCTTGTAGGCATCCCTGATCTTTTTATCGATATCCGGACTAACAGGACCGGATTTCCGACCACTCTTCGGCGCATCTTCAAACGTACACTGTTCTCTATATTTTCGAATCGCAGATCGTACCGCTCCGATGCTTACACCCTCTTCCTTGGCCAATTTTCTCAAGGAGAGTCCGCTCACAGTGCACCATTTGTTCACGATACTCTTTCGTTGTTCCGGAGTAAGACCGCGCATTTTGATAGGTAACACAAAACTGAGCACTTTTTTGAAACTATGTCATTGAGAAATGTGCAAACAAAAGGACGCAGTCAAAACATGTTGAAATATTTCATTATATTTAAAGTGACCGTTAATATAAGGTGTGCTTATACTTTCTGGAACAGTCGTTACAACTGCAATCATTCTACGAAGTTAAAATTCATTTTTTTCTCCTGTGCGTATCTCGAATCACCGTGACACCGATGTGAAGGATTTAATTTTTTTTTTTCAAATGCTAGTTGAAGAGACAAAAATAAAAATAAATAGATATCAATGTGAGTTCTATGGAATCAGCCATCAGCAAACAAATCATATGAGAGTGCATAGGCAGCAAACCTCATTCTATTTTCATTTGAATGGCTAATGGAAGAAAATTTAAAATTCGACAATATTGATAATACGATCTCACTATACAAATCGATTTCGACCGTTTTGTCGTTAAATTAGATCGATGGAACCGTTTTCACGACGGATCACAACATGGATTATCTCCGGAACAAGATGAGTAATGCTCGGTTAACACTGATTAACCGGATAGCAATTCTTCCCAATCGAACCTGACCAACCCAACTTGACCCTCCGTTCCAGCACGGCAAAGGAGCTGCTAGTTCCACATGAGCTAGGCGGTCCCATTAGCAACCTACCGTCATCCGCCAACAACCCGAACCAATTGCTGAAAGGTTTTATTTTCTCTTTTGATAGAGTTGAGGCTAATGGAAGCCCATCTGCCTCCCCATGAAAGCCAACAAGTTATACGGCGAATCAATGACCCATGTTTAGTGAGCTGACATTTCGCTTGTGTGCATGTGTCAGCATATTCTATCGAGACAAAAAAAAAGTAAGTCGGAGCGGCGGATAATTTTTTGCTCGTTTGTTGAATTCTACCTGTACGAATTTGGTTTCTATTCTGTATGAGCCGGATCGTGGGTGGTATGGGGAAGTTGGATTGAAAAACCTGCTGACCGCACCCGATTTCATATGCTATGTGCGGTCCGTGGTATTCGCTAGGAGTTAGGAATCCAGCACAGTGTTTTCTTGACGAAGGTAATAGAGGTAGAAAAAGGTTAATTCCATGATATAGCGAACGATGATTGACATAACCAAAGAGCAGCATTAGTCTTGCTCACTTACATGATGTAAAAAACGCATATAGGGATGACTCTGTTTTGATTGCATTCAATTATATGTTATGAAAATTGTCCTTCCTCTGCTTGATTAAAACAAATTTAGGCTGAGGCTTGGGTGTCCTTTGCTGTACACAGAATTTACTTACTTATGATGGCCCAACATCCTATTAGGACCGTACCTGCGTCACGATATTTCCTCATAAAACTCGATTGAGGGCAGTTTGTCTCCAGTTCCTCGAATGTTCCTCTTCCAAGGTCTTGTTCCACTTGGTTTAACCACCCAGCTCGCTGCGCTTCTCTGCGTCTTGTACCGGTCGGATTCGAGGCAAACACCATTTTTGCGGTGTTGTTTTCCGACATTCTTACAACATGTCCCGCCCATCGTACCTTTCCAGCTTAAGCGACTTTCTGGATACTGTGTTCGCCATAGAGCTGCGTCAGCTCGTAATTCATCCCTCTCCTCCATACGCCGTTTTCGCATACTTCGAAAACTCCAAGTGCTTGCAGGTCCTCTTCGAGCATTGTCCACGTCTCATGCCCGTAGAGAACTACCGGTCTTATTAGCGTTTTTTAATGGTACACTTTGTACGGGGGTGAAGTTTATCAGACCTCAAGGTCTTGTGGAGTCCGCAAACGCATACAGCACCTTGAGCTCATCTCCATCGATTGTCACAGTTTTGCCTATGCGAGCTCTATTACGCTCGGTTCGTCCAGCCAACAGATACTTAGTCTTCCACGCATTCATTTTCAATCCAACCTTTTCCGCTTCACGTTTCAGCTTGGTGTACTGATCAGCTACCACCTGGAGCGTTCTGCCGACAATTTCCACGTCGTCAGCGAAGCCGATGAACAGGCTGGATTTATTGAACATCGTACCGTTTAAGTCCGCACGTTTCATAACACCATCTAGCGCAATGTTGAACAGGAGGCAGGAAAACCCATCGCCTTGTTGAAGTCCTTTGCGTGTTTTAAACGAGTCTGATAACGCACCCGATCTTCAAGTAACATTGTACGCCATCCATCGTAGCCTTGATCAGTCTGGTTAGTTTCCCGGGAAACCCGTACTCTTCCATAAGCTGTACACAGAAGTCGTCTCCAAATAACGTGGTTCAAGGCTGAACTTTGCTGGCCTGGCAAATGTGAAAGGTTCCGTCACTTTCCGCATGATCGATCCACCTTGACTGTTGCACGACTCTTCTCCTTCTACCAGTTACTTCTTTGTCGGAAACCATTTTCGTCCGATATTCTAACGACGTGCTCAGCGCACCGTACCTACTAACTTAGCGGGTGGCGACTAAAATTTTGGAATTTCTTTCTCAAGTTGTCAAAAGAAGACAAACATATATAAAAAGGACCTGATTTATTGAAATAAATTAAAGATACATGTCCATCAATGAACTTTGCGAATGCATCTCTTAATTCTACCAATCAAATGTTTGCAATTCGTAGCTCTCCAGTAATTTTTGTACACTAAAATCTTCGATTGGGAGACACTGAGGCAGATTTGTCCGGTTGTGGTTTTTGGGTACAAATGGGATTGAATGGGTATTGAAGCCTTCCCCCAAGTCCGCTAACTAAACTGGTCTTCTAGGGCGTTTCCGTAACTTGGTTTAGCAAATAAAAATGGCTTATGCGCCACCTCATTAGGGGACCACTTGTCGTTTTGGGATGCCCGGCAAACTCAAACCCCAGGGTGAGTTCAGTCTAACTCACATGATTGGAACAAGCTAGTAGACGAGAAAACTTGAAATCACTCAAACTATCATCTCCCAACAAAACAAAACTAACCGCAGATCGACCTTTTGTGAAGCGAATGCACTGCAGTGACCTATTTTCATCACTGGACAAATTTTCATTACCATACAATGAACGCTTCAGGACAAAACTGCAAAGTTAACTGAGATTCCCAAGCAGTCCATTTTGGATAACAAATAACGAAATCTTCAACAACTACAAAGAATAAACGCGAAAAATCTTTTCAAAACAGTGCACTCATTATACGAAAATCTCTACCTAACAATTAAATAAAGAATATTAAATGTTCAGATAGGTTTTCGGCTAGACGGAACACGGTATTGTAGCAGCTTACGCAGCTTTAAGACTGGAAATATATTTGCGCTCATCAATCTTTGTTTCATTATTTATTTTAACTACTTACATTTTCGTGTTGTTCTTGTTTTTTAACCCTTTCTATCCAAAGCTCGTTCTTCTATTCAGCTTTATTTACAGGTTTATTATCAGTAAACCTATCCTAGGTGTAATAAATTTAGGGTTAAGTTTCCGTAGCATGTAAGATATTTAATTACCTCAATTCACTGAATTTAATACGAACTTTACTCACAACTTTTCTCTCTATTTAACTTCAGGTATATTTTAATCCAATACTTTCAATATTGTACAACTAATTTAAGTAGAATTATCTAGCAACAAATTTAATCCTCACGTTTCCCTGTCTTTTTGTGTTTTTCTTCTGATGCATGTGACGTCTTAGAGTCACGTAACCAGTTGCTCTCTGACGTTTCCGTTGACAGATCTGAGTGATACGGAACTCACCCAGCTACCAAGCGAGACTGCACTCGCAAAATTTAACATTAATCAAAAAACATTTATTTTTACGGTAAAGAAAAGTTAAGGTAATTTATTATATCTACACAATTTTATTCGGGTACCTTCAAGTTCATTCTCTTTAGACTTCTCTCTTTTCTCTCAACCCAATGTGCGGATTATTTCTATCTTTCTGTCTACTAGCTATTTTTAGAATCTGCGCTTCATCGTTCTCGACGCATGCATGCGGACATTTGTTTGCTTACTCACGGTTTGATTCGGTTTGGTTTCTGCCTTACCGACTGCTCCTCACTCTTGTCTCGTCACCCCTGCGACGCTGGCTTCACGGAAGACACTGGCAGTTCCGACAATGCGGGCAAAGGGCGTTTTCCGCTGGGCGGGAAAACTGCCCTTTTGGAGCGCGATATTGGCCACGCGGCTCCCTTCCAACCCTGGCCATGGTTAGGACCTTCAACGCCGACACGTGGGGTCAGGATAGTGGAGCGGGAGGTAGCTTCGCTAATGGGAAATAAAGGCCGCCTGAACGACTGTTCGAATCTACTTATGAGCGCCTTGTTTTTGGATACTGGGATATTATTAGAAAGTTACCTCAAATTTTTCTCACGCACAGATTTTACCGCACTAGCCTAGCAATTTTCAGACGCTACACCTACTAAAGATTGCACGAACAATAAGTTACACTGACTTAAGACACAATTCTCGTTCTAGCTACCTGGGCAACCACACCGCGTGACTTGATAAAAAAAAAACCTTCACAGTCCTGCCTCTTCCACGGGTCAGATTGAAGTGGACGAGAAAGAATTTTCATTTCCTCAGAAAAGCCACTGAATGCATTCTTTGTTCCGGATGTCGGAAAACGAACTTATCAAAAGGCGATCTCCGATATCCTTCGGAGTTGATAGGAGATGCTATCTTCTTTCCTCCCAAGCATTCCCTATCGAACTAGCTCATTCCAATCTTTAAGTCGAGGTTTTTTCTTATTATTGAATTCCCGACGACAAGTAATCCTACTGGGAGATAATGCTCATCCCAAAGGATTTAGATTAAAATTTCAAATGAGAAATATGCGCGCCTAGTGAAAGGATGAACATTGTAATATGTGAAGCTCATGAACAACTTTCACTCTGGTTGTGAGTTCGCCAGGTAAAAACGATGAATTCACTAATGTGCGTTATTTCAAATGGTTACTTTATTACTCCGAAGTTTACTCATCATAAATGGTTTACTATCATACCGCTACAGTATTCAGGAACCAATGACGTTTATGAAAGGCCCGGCCCATCAGGCGGTTTACTTGTGTTGGAAGCAAAAATATAGTAAACATTGCTGGGCAAGCAAGCGCCGACGTCAAACTACCATAATGCCTGGGACAGACATACAACGTACAGCGTTGTACTCCTTTAGTCTAGTACGTGTTTTTCTGTACTGGATTAAAGTATTTGACAGTTCGTACAACGGTCAGCGTTGTATGTCTGTCATAAGTATAACATTCCATACTGTGAACTGATAGTTTGACATCACAATAAACAGCTGTGCCATGGCTGAAAAATACCTCTCTCTCGGAAATGGCAATGTACAGCATCACTTTCTGTTCTGCATCAACTTATGTTTAAACTTATGTGTTTATGTTTATGTGTTCATGGAGATACAGTAGAACTACCCATGGAAGCTGGATTGCTGCAATTATCGTGCGATCACGCTACTGAGCGATGCCTACAAGTTGCTCTCCCAAATGTCATGCCGCCGCCTGTCACCAATTGCAAAGGAGTTCGTGGGGCAATACCAAGCGGGATTCATGGGTGCCCGCGCTACGACGGACCAGATTTTCGCGATTCGGCAAGTGCTGCAGAAATGTCGTGAATACAACGTGCCCACACATCATCTTTTCATCGATTTCCAATCAGCGTATGATACAATCGATCGAGACCAGCTATGGCAAATCATGCACGAATATGGATTTTCGGAAAAACTGACGCGGTTGATCAAAGCAACGATGGATCGAGTAATGTGTGTCGTCCGAGTATCAGGGACACTCTCGGGTACCTTCGAATCTCGGAGAGGGTTACGGCAAGGTCGTGTTTGTTGTTTAACATTGCATTGGAGGGTGTGATTCGAAGAGCTGGGATAGACACGAGTGGCACGATCTTCAGGAAGTCTGTCCAACTATTTGGCTTCGCCGACGACGTTGATATCGTAGCACGTAACTTTGAGACGATGGCGCACACGTCCATCAGACTTAAGGCTGAAGCTGGTAGGATTGGGCTTGTGATTAATGCGTTGAAAACAAAATACATGAAGGGAAGAGGCTAGCGAGAAGACAATGTTTGCCTCCTAGCACGAGTTCAGATCGACGGTGATGAAATCGAGGTAGTAGACAAATTCGTGTATCTGGGCTCATTGGTGACCGCCGATAACGACACCAGCAGATAAATACAAAGGCGCATTATGGCTGGCAATCGTGCCTACTTTGGACTCCGAAGGACGCTAAGATCGAACAAAGTTCACCGAACCACAAAGTTGACCATCTACAAGACATTAATTAGACCGGTAGTTCTCTAAGGCCACGAAACATGGACATTGCTAGTGGAGAACCAACGCGCCCTTGGAGTCTTTGAACGGAAGGTGCTGCGTACGATCTACGGTGGAGTACAGATGGAAGACGGAACGTAGAGAAGGCGAATGAACCACGAATTGCACCAGTTGCTGGGAGAACCTCCCATCGTACACATCGCAAAAATCGGTCGACTACGATGGGCTGGGCATGTCGTTAGATTGTCGGACGACAGCCCTGTGAAAATGGCGCGCAACGAGCAAGGTGGATCGATCAAGTAGAAGGCGACCTGCGGACCCTCCGCAGACAGCGAGGCTGGCGAGGTACAGCCATGGACCGATTACAATGGAAACAACTTCTGTGTACAGCGGAGGCCACGCCGGCCTTAGTCTGATTGGCAAGGTAAGTTTAGGGGATCTTTCGGGTAAACGGATTTAAATACTCAGCGGTAGTGTCGTTCCACTGATGGCTGGTTTAATACTAATATGTACAATATATACAAATCATATCGCAGTGACTTCACAATAGGCGATGTGGGTTATTGTTTGCAGTATCGGGTGTTAGTGTATACAGAGAGTGGGTTACCTGAGTGGTGATGACTCTAATTAGGGTTACCATGGGCTGCCACATAAGTAACTCATGGAATAGTATCGATCGTTTCCGGGAATGTACGTCTTCGAAAGAGGGAAATAACTTTTGTCGTCCAAAACGAAACATTTTCCGGAATACTTTTTTACTAACTAGCGGCATCGGGATTTCAGCGTCGAAATCTGTTTCTCAGTGTATTCTGGGTCTCCTGTCTTCTTTCGGCACTTCATTCCGACTCTTTTCAATGTTTTGCAGATGTACTGGTAAGAGCAGTTGAACTTATTTGCGGCATCTCGTTTGTAATTTTTGTCTAGCTCAGTCTTTACCCACTCAGGGTCGACTTTTTGCTTGCTTAGGGCGACCTCACCTGTCTTAACCAACAACCCCAAGAAAATAGTGAACAAAGGAAAAACTACCCGAGAAAGTCATCAGCACAAAAGAATGGCACAAACACAACAATTGTTAAGGTTTCATCTTATATTTCTATAAAAGTTACATTGAATAGAGGGGGGGGGGGGGTCGTTGCGGACGTTATGGTGCGGATGCACATGCGGAGAGGGAGAGAGATCGGAAAGGCTCCGGGGTTACCTTGAAATACTTTCAGCAGGTCTGGACATCGTCCATGTTGAACCCGGTTTCGCTGCGACGTTTCGCGAGCTCGCACACGGCCGGCAATGTCGGATGACTCACCGGCCACCAGTACGGGACTCGCTGCTCCGGGGATCCTCAAGATGGATATTCTGGCCAAGAAAACTTCTGGGATGCCGGGGGACGCTTTCCACTGGCTAAACTGGTTGCTCTGCGTAATTGGGGTTAGCGCCTATCTGCACGACGGCACTTCTCCACGTGGCGCTACCGTGGCACTCGGACTATGGATTCTCCGCCCTAGCTTGACGCACTTCCGTTCCCGTATCACTCAACTGTCCACTCCAGACCAGTCACTTCCTTGGACTCCTCCGATCTCCCTCTTGATCGAATTCCTCGACGGAAAAAGAACTCCTGCTAACTGGTGTCACGTACGATCGGTCTTTCGGTTTATTACCTTCTGCCTCGTTATTCTCCTCGTCATCGTCGCCTAGATTGTTCGACCCTTCCACTCTCTTTTCTTTCTCTGCCTCTCTCAATTTCTCCCTTTCCGGTATATCAGACGAATGACAGCATTAGTGACAGTAGTTGTCATCGGCTGCGAGATTCAAGACGTGTCCTCGGGACTATCTAATAGGAACTTTATTTTTCTAATGTAATAGATGTTATACAAACCAAAAGTGCCAAACCAAATTTTACATTTATTTACAAATCTAACCTGTGGACAAATCTTAACTATTAACAAATATATACATACATACATCTCTAGCCCTAACCTTGATCAACCTACTCGAGCACCCTGCCTTGGGTCGGGCCATTGTTCCCAACGTTGGCCCAACCGTGACACGTTGGCTCAGTGAATCCTTGTTGTTGAAGGCACGAGAAAGAGAACGAAGTCCTTTGGCGTCCATACTTTTGGCTGGTCTTCCACTACCTTGCTTGCGAGTAGTTGTTGGGAATCTTAGGATATAGTAAACAGTCGAAGTCGCAAAATTTTCGCTTCTAAAATGTTGTGCCGTATACTTTTTGATGAGATTTTTGTGCAGTTCGTAGAACTGTAAAGGGCGATACGGTCAAAATTTGGTCAATATCAACTTGACGTATTTCTTTCAATTTTGCATTTAAAAAACCTGAACACCCCTCATTTTGAAGGTGTGTGTGTGTAGAATGTTGCTCCTATTTTGATTTTGGAATTCACTCTTCAGTTGTCAAAATGCCGTCCAAGCAAGAAGAGCAGCGTATCAAAATTTTGCTCGCGCATCGCGAAAATCCGAGCTACTCGCACGCAAAGTTGGCAAAATCGCTAAAAGTTGCCAAATCAACCGTTACAAATGTAATTAAAGTGTTTGGAGAACGTTTGTCGACAGCCAGGAAGTCTGGATCGGGGAAAAATCGAAAACCGGAAGCCGCTGAGACGACAAAGAGAGTTGCCGGTAGTTTCAAGCGAAACCCTAACCTATCTCTCCGAGATGCCGCAAATAAGCTGGGTGGATCGTCTACAACCGTGCATCGAGCCAAAAAACGAGCCGGACTATCGACTTACAAGAAGGTAGTGACTCCAAATCGCGATGATAAACAAAATACGACGGCCAAAGCGCGATCCCGGAGGCTGTACACGACGATGCTGACGAAGTTTGACTGCGTGGTAATGGACGACGAAACCTACGTCAAAGCCGACTACAAGCAGCTTCCGGGACAGGAGTTTTATACGGCAAAAGGAAAGGGAAAGGTAGCAGATATTTTCAAGCACACGAAACTGTCAAAGTTCGCAAAGAAATATCTGGTTTGGCAAGCCATCTGTACCTGTGGCTTGAAAAGCAGCATTTTCATAGCTTCCGGGACTGTCAACCAAGAAATTTACGTGAAAGAGTGTTTGAATAAACGTCTGCTGCCTTTCCTGAAGAAACACGGTTGTTCCATACTGTTTTGGCCGGATTTGGCATCTTGCCATTACGGTAAAAAGGCCATGGAGTGGTACGCCGCCAACAACGTGCAGGTGGTTCCCAAGGACAATAACCCTCCCAACACGCCAGAGCTCCGCCCAATTGAGAAATACTGGGCTATTGTCAAGCGGAACCTAAAGAAGACCAAAAAAACTGCTAAGGACGAGCAGCAGTTCAAGGCAAACTGGCTTTCTGCGGCGAAGAAGGTGGACAAGGTGGCTGTACAAAATCTGATGGCAGGGGTCAAGCGTAAGGCCCGGCAATTCGGATTTGGAAAAGCGGAAGCCTAACTGAATATTTTTCCTGAATTTTATACTAATTGAACTTGAAAAAGAAATTTAATTTGATTTTTTAAATAAACGATTTCACCGATTTACACGCGTTTTCCCTTGACCAAATTTTGACCGTATCACCCTTTATAACGTGCTTGCGAAATGCTTCTTGTTTCGACGGCATTTTGAGTAAAACTGAGCAAATATACATAAAACAAAAAAACACTAGCAGAAATAGGAGAGAGAGAGAGAGAGAGAGAGAGAAAGAGAGAGAGAGAGAGAGTGAGAGAGAGAGAACTAACACATACACATTCTCATTTCTCTCTGAGCTCGTTTATTATCTCAATTATTCGATAAATCTACATTTGTTTACATTATGTATCCCTATTGATTTTATATGTTAGGTGACGAACTAGCCTAGGAAGCAAAAAGTCACCCTAATAAAGACTTTAAAACAAAAATTTATATGTTTATCAAGAATATCAAGATAACAAATTTTGAAATTTGCACTTGAGCCTTGGCGGACAATCGTTAAGTAGATAATAACCGAAGATAAGTTAGCATATCGATTCACAAGTCCAGCATATCAATTTTCGGGCATCACTAAAAAACGTTTTATCTCATGTTTTGAAAAAAATCCTGTAAAGTATCTACGACCGCTTGAAACTCCCACCACACATAGGGTCATTCCCCCGTGATGTTGTCCAACCTTAAGCAGACAAAATTAATGAGATACCAATTAGATTCACCGCTGTGCCAGCCACACGTAATCCATTGAACAAATCAATGATCTGAATCATTACATGTGTCAGTGCTGTTAATTGTTTCGTATCTTCCTCGTGGGAGCAATTAATTGCCATCAAGCTTAATCGCCATAATTAGATCACTTTTACCCAAAAAACCGACTCCTCCCGGCGCTCATCCGATAACCATCGATTCTTTCCGCTGGCATTTAATTTCCCGCACAGCAGTCATGAATTATCGCAAAAAAGGCTTTCCTGTTTTCTGCCTTCTCATCCCCGCCCTTGACAACTGGATCCGCTGCACCCGAAACCCTGCGGACACCAGCCCATGACGCCATAAATTTCTTAATCAAAACGATGACGGAACTCGTAAATAGTTGGTTGGCATCCAGCGCGCTTCGGTTTGGTTCGCGATCCTTGCAGGCACGATTATTCCAAAGCAATTTATTACTCCTCCGCGTCAGGAAGGCAGACAGTCAGTCAGTCAGTCAGTCAGAGCTTCTGCATTTCGAATGTGAGAAAGTTGGAAGGCAACTAAGGGCGGCGACGACAAAAATGACGATGGATAGTCATTGTCATGCAATTTCTTCTACCCTGCCATCACTCAGGACTCAAAAGTCCTGTCGGAGGTGGTATCGTGATAAAGGTTTGGTAGCTAATTCTAAGCAAAGAATCAACAACTATGTACAAACTACTTCATAACTAAAAGGCACTTACGTCGTTACGGTGTTCAGTTGCTACTGCCAAGCTGGAGTCCCTCACCGCCTGCTGCCATAGCAAGTCATGGTGGATAAATGTTTCCCCGAAAGGTGATTAAAAGGGGGCTTGTTTGATAGGTTTCTATTCAGGTGAATGATTAAATGATGGAGAATGCTTTTCAAAGCGAAACTTCCGAGACGAAATTTCCGGTGAGGCACTTTTGTGAGCAGCCTCTCGAAAATATATTGGGTAGCTTTAAATCCACGATCTATTGAAAAACCACTTTCCAGATTTACAAAAAAGTCGAGTGTTAATTGACAGTTTTGCAAATGGCATATGGAAAATAAGAACCGGACCAAACGTTGTGTTGCATTTATAAGTTACTTTAATGGAGACGTATTAGAAAAATATCCCTCACAAAACAAAAATCAGAATTTTCATTGTGATGTAAATATCAGAGCTACATGCTAAAATCGTATTTCATTCGACACGAAGCAGCAACTTGCATGAAAAAGTTCTAACGAAGATGAGCTTTTGCAAACAATACTATCGGCAATGTATGGAATGTCCCAGAACTTTACACGATGTGTAATGCAAATTTTTAGGTTTTCTGACGCTCCATTTATGTCCATGATATTGAACAGGAATTCACGCTACTTTTTCGAGCTGTGCTGTATGCTGTAGGAGAGATTTTCAGTGGAAATATTCGCTCGCGGTCAAGACCAAACAAGAAGGCGATAAGGGAGCTGTGGAAAATGACCGAGGAATTACGAGGGTGGATCAATAAATCCGTGACTTTTTTAATGCAACACAGTTTTATAGATAATAATATATTTTATTTTTCTAGAAAGAACTGACAACCCCGCCGAATGCGAAAAAGTGAAAAATACGTATTGAAAGGAAAATGTAGATTTTGTGGATAAAATTTAAGGGATACCAAACAAAAACGGATAAATTCCAATTCAACAGAATAGGTGAAGGACTATTTGTGGCTGTGGTTATCGGGGCGGTAATATTAAAATAATTCAAGAGCAGAAAGCTAACCTAAGAAGTCATGAAAGGCAAATATATAGTACACAGAAAAAACTAATGAATTTTAACAAGCGCGTAAAATTTCACCACGTTTAATTCCAAGCGAAATGAGGCATAAACAACGAAATGGGTTGCAATCTTTCATGCGCAATAAAAAATGTTTTGCCATCTTTCATACAACAGCCTAGATTCAGGCGTTATCTGACTTAAATTTACTTGAAACATCCGATTATTTTCTTCCAAATCTAGCATTCCCTTTATGTGCATTAGATAACGCAGAAAATTCAGTGTTTCTTTTTTAACTGTGTAGCTGTGTTTTGGTGTTGGTTGATTCGAGCGCAAACGATGATTGAAATAGAATTGCTAATAGTGGAGGAAATTTGTACCATGAATCATGAAAATCGGACTGGTGTATTGTTTTTCTGGCATTATTTACGGATCTACGGCCTCCGAAGAAGTGATCTACAGCGACTAGCGGAACCTGAGCGAATCGAACAGGTATGTTTTGTTCCTATTAAAGCCTGTCCACGTTAAATTTCGGACACTTTTCTTTCTGTGAAGATTTTGCATTATTTCACGAATCACTGAAACGTTTCACTTATATGACAGCTAAATAAACTCTCCACATTATTTCGCGTTTACATTCTTGTTACCATCAGCAAAATGGCGTCGAATCAAGTGGAAACGCGCAAACGCATTTTGTACGAACGGCAGCAAAATCCAAATTTATCCGTACACGATGCATGCCAAGAAACCAAAACTACCACAAAGTACCGTGTTTTGTGTTTGCAAATCATTTGACCAGCGCTTGACTGTGGATCGGAAGGATGGAAAGTGGAACAGATCGAAAAGACAAATGGACAAGAAGGTGGTAGCCATTATTGAGAAAAATCCCAATCTTTCTGTGCGAATTGTGGCTCGCAAAGTTGGGAAATCAAAATCATACGTACATAAGTTAAGCGGAGGCAAGGACTGAAGGCGTTCAAAGTGAAAAAGGTGCCCAACCGTGATGACAACCAAGATTTCACTGCAAAAAGTCGTGCTTAGGAGCTTTACACCAATTTTTTGCAAACATTTTCTTGTATCTTAACGGACGACGAAAAATACGTACTCGAAGACTTTAAACATCTTCCGGGTCTGGCTTTTTAAACCGCAATGCAAAGAAACCCCGTTGCCGCGTATTTTCGGATAAAGAAGGTGTCCAAATTCCGAAAGAAGAATTTGATTTGGCAGGCCATATGTAGTTGTGGTCGAAAATCTGAAAGTTTTTTCTCTACCGGCACTATCAACAAGGATGTGTACGAGAAAGAAAGACCACGGCCGGTGTGGCCTCTGCTGAACATAGAAGTTGTCTCCATTGTAATCGGTCCATGGCTGTACCTCGCCAGCCTTGCTGTCTGCGAAGAGTCCGCAGGTCGCCTTCTACTTGATCTATCCACCTTGCTCGTTGCGCGCCTCTTCTTCTTGTACCCGTCGGTTCGTTTTCGTGAACCATTCTAACAGGGCTGTAGTCCGACATTCTTACGAAATGCCCAGCCCATCGTAGTCGACCGATTTTTGCGATGTGTACGATGGGAAGTTCTCCCAGCAACTGGTTTAATTCGTGGTTCATTCGCCTCCTCCACGTTCCGACTTCCATCTGCACTCCATCGTAGATCGTACGCAGCACCTTCTGTTAAAAGACACCAAGGGCGCGGTGGTCTAGCAATGTCCATGTTTCGTGGGCGTAGAGAACTACCGGTCTAATTAATGTCTCGTCAACTTTGTAGTTCGGTGAACTTTGTTCGATCTTAGCGTCCTTCGCTGTCTAAAATAGGCACGATTGCCAGCCATAATGCACATTTGAATCTCTCTGCTGGTGTCGTTATCGGCGGTCACCAATTAGCTCAGATACTCAAATTCGCCTACTACCTAGAGTTCATCACTGTCAATCTGAACTCGTGGTAGAACATTGTCTTCTCGTTAGCCTCTTCCCTTCATGTATTTTGTTTTTAACGCATTAATCACAAACCCAATCCTACCACCTTCAGCCTTAAATCTAATGTACGTGTCCGGCATCGTCTCAAACTTACGTGCTACGATATCAACGTCGTCGGCGAATTCAAATAGTTAAACAGACTTCCTGAAGATCGTGCCACTCGTGTCTATCCCAGCTCTTCGAATCACACCCTCCAATGCAATGTTAAACAACAAACACGACAATCCATCACCTTGCCGTAACCCTCTCCGAGATTCGAAGGGACTCGAGAGCGTCCCTGATACTCGGACGACACACATCACTCGATCCATCGTTGCTTTGATCAACCGCGTCAGTTTTTCCGGAAATCAATATTTGTGCATGAACGCTTGCAGCATACTTCATATTGAAATCATTGACTACGAAGGTCTTAAGGTCTGTATCCGCAATAATCCGGACACCTTAAAACATGAATAAAATATAAATTTAACATTATATTTCCGTAGTTGTTTATTTCAGATTCATGGGATGTGTTTTTACAATTCGTGAAGACAAAACATACTTATTCGGTATTTGCATGAAATTTTTGAGCTTTGCGCTTAACTCCGTCTATTACGGTTTTACAGACTCTTCAGAAATCGTAGAAGCCGTCTTTGTCCAAATTTGCTGGAAGTGTTTGATGTCTTTGATTCCTTGCTTCTTTCCAGAAAGCTTCCGCTTCATCAGAGCCCAATATCTCTTGATTGGTCGTAGCTCTGGGCAATTTGGCGGGTTTGAGGTTTTTGGTACAATGTTCACTTGATTTGCTTGGTACCACTCCATCACAGTTTTAGCATAGTGGCATGATGCCAAATCGGGCCAGAACAAAGGTTTTTCTTTGTGACTTTTGATGAAGGGTAGCAATCGCTTCTGCAGACACTCTTTCTGATAGATCTCCTTGTTGATTGTGCCTGTAGTGACGAAAGATTTACTCTTTTTGCCACACGTGCAAATTGCTTGCCACTCAAGGTATTTTTTGGGAAATTTCGATGCCTTCTTCGTTCTGAAATGCTCAGCTGTAGCATTTCTGGCCATAGTAGAATAAAAAGCCAGCCCTGGGAGCTGCTTGAAATCCTCCAGGACATATGTTTCATCGTCCATAACAACGCATGAAAACTTCGTCAAATATTCGCAGTACAAACGTCGAGCCCGTGATTTTGCTGCCAAGTTCTGTTTGTCGTTGCGATTTGGAACTGTTTTTACTTTATACGACTTAAGTCCCAAACGTTGTTTTGATTTTTGGACAAAACCAGGCGACATCCCTATTTTACGAGCCACCGTTCGAATGGAGAGATTTGGGTTTTTCGTTAATATCCTTTTCACCTTTCGGTCCATGCCAGGATCAGCGCGTCCAATGTATTTGTCACTTCTCGGTTTCCTCTCCACCGTCAAACGTTCCGAAAATGATTTGAGCACATCGTGAACAGTGGATTTAGGCAAATCCAATGTTTTTGCAAGGTCCCGTATTGACAAGTCAGGATTTTCCGTACGCCCGTACAAAATTCGCTCGCGCACTTGTTTTTCTTTCGTTGCCATCTTGAATACTAAACATGAAATGTAAACATCAATCATAGTCTTTTTCATCATAGACTCTCAGCTATACCACAGTGAATTTTTTTATTCCTACGTGCAATATTTCAAAAGTTAAAATGATTTGATGGTGTCCGGATTAATGTGGATACACACCTTAATACACTGTCTGATGATTCTCCAGCAGTGATAAACAATAATAAAAAGAACAAACATGAAAGCAGCACCACTGAAATAAGCACGGAAGCAGTATGTTTGTAAAAAGTTATATCACTAATTTTGTTAACAAAAATAAGCTCAATATTAATAAAACTATGCAACAGAAAACATGACATGCCTGTTGATATATAACTGAATATTTGCGATTTGAAAACAAGTTTGCAATAATTCAACGTTTGGCAAAATATTACTTGCATGGTCTATACCCAAGACACGATTTTAGTTTTATTCCAGCCTTATAGCACTGCTCCCGGCTTTGTTGATAAAACTACATTCAAAACTGTTTGGTCTACCAACATCTCCTCTATGCTTCTTTAAAGCCAAAATTTGTAAAAGGTGGCCCACTCTATAGACGGTTGTGAAAACAAGTTAAATAAAAAACCTGTACTAGATCATAAAGATTCTGAAAATGTACTAGTGAAAGATGTTATGACCACTTCAGAACTTTCTTAAAACCTATTAGCTGCCATGACAACCAGCATATAGCTGTCAAATTTCACTGTGATATCGTAGTTGGTTTTTGTTGTTCTGCTTTGTTTGATTATCTGTTCTTCTGATTCATTTAGCAGTAAATAATATCTAAGAAAAAAGTTCTAATGTTGTGGTAAATTTTGTTTGACGCAGCACTGGTATTTTGTTAGCAGCTTCGTGTAGAGTTTCCGGATACGATTTGGCAACAGTCTGCTCACATTCGTTCGAATTTGGGAAGTTTTGCACCTGGTACGTTTTCAATCCGGATCGTTTATTGGACCTCTGGACGAAGTTTTGCGAATCATCAAGTTTTTTGGCCAGTCGACCGTCAAAATGTTCGGATTCCACTTGAAATGAGCAATCGGCGCTCTCTCGATTCTTTTTTGCACGTAGTTCCCGGCTTTTGTCCACAGCTCCTGGCTTGTGGACGAACGATGTATAAAGATTGTACTCGAAAAAAAAAATGCAACACTTTCTTTTGTGTAGAACTTTTTATTGCATGAGTAAAAATTGATGGCATTTTGGGTAAACTTGTTTAGAGTGTAATCATTACTAATTATGTTTTTATTGCGTTAAGTACGATAATTAAATTACAATGTTTTGAAATTGGAAATATCTTTCCATCATCATGGGATCTTAGTGGTGACAGCAATTTCTGCTTGAACCAAAGATGTGAAGAGAAAGTTCGGCAGGCTGTGAAATTGAATAGAAGTAGTTTGAAATTGAGCGTAGGGCTTTTGTGAAGCAGTTTTTCGAAGTGTAATGTTTTCATGTGCAAAATTTCGTTACAATCTGTCAAATGGTTATCGAGATGGTTTCCAAGCAAGAAGTGCTTCAACGAAAAATTATGGGCGTGGTCGTGGAAAATCCAGGCCAGTTCCACAGGTGGATTGTGAAACTGTTGAGAATCGAAGAATTTTACCGTGTCCCGGGTGTTAAAATTGTTCAAGGAGACTCAGACGACCCAGCGGTGAGCTGGGATTCCTATTCGGGACGTGGCTAAGAAGGTCAATTCTTCCGTCTGGTTCGTCCAGCAGACAATGAAGCGGCCGGGAACTGTCTTCAAGGTAAGGAAGGCACCTAGCCAAACCGATAAAAAGAATACGGTGGTCAAACCCCGCGCCAGGAAACCGTACCGAGAGTGTTTGGTGCAGCCGAAATGCATCGTAATGGACGACGAGACGTACATTAACGCGGACGACATGCAGATCCTCGGTCTGGAGTTTTTCGACGGAAAGTCGACAAATTTGCCAAGAAACACGAGGTGTGGTAGGCGATCTGTGAGTGCGGCAAATTCAGCAAGCCGTACATAACGACCGGAAACCATCAACGGCCAAATATATAAAGAAGAATGCCTCCGGAAGCACCTGCTGCCCTCTATCCGGTCCCTCGAAAGTGACACTCTGTTTTGGTCGGATCTGGCATCGTGCCATTGTGCGAAACCGGAGATGTTGTTTTTGTGCCGAAGGAGGCAAATCCGCCAAACTCGCCAGAACTTCGCCCAATAGAAAAATCTGAAAAAATCCGGAATATCACATAAAACTGCTCTGCTAAGTGGATATAAACTCGTCCACTAAACTCTAACAAGAAACTAGGCAAAATTTGGTTATTTTCGGTCAGGTATGAAAAAAGTTAGGCATGTTTCAAAGTGTCACAATAATTCTCGGCTCACCCTTTACAGGGCAAGTTCTGCCGAACAGCAAAAAAATTCGCCAGTGCCTGAATACATTTGATGGAACGTTTTTGTTTGAAACAGCAGCCAGTATGCTAAGCCTAACTAGTTGACGTTTTTGTTTGAGTTTAACCCGATTGACCCGGATGGATTCAAGATAACAACTGCGTTGCAAAGAAAAGAAAAGGAAAGACGTGTCAAAACGGTAGATTAACTCATCATCCACTCAGGTTTCAGGACTAGCTCAGATGGTTTTTCCACCTCAAATCGGACAGAATTTATTATGCCGACCTTTCCGCGAACCTTTGTCTTCAGAGCAGACTATTTTTAAACAAGACCACCCGCCCGGAGCTTCACTTTTATAAATTTGGTCATTCACAGTAGGGCCATCAAATATTCCGCCGCTGGAAATTTGCATACCTATCTGACTATTTGTTTGGTCCCAGTACTAAAGTAAGGTATCAACTGAAAGAATAAAAAGGGAGGAAGTAAAAGAATTTAATAATTTGTTAGACGTTCACCCACCACGTGGACCGGCTCGCCCCGGGAAGGATAAGTGTCTATATTAGCGAGGAAAATTATTGCCCAATTTTCTTTCCGGTCGTGTCTGCACTCTCCGCAGAGAAATGTTTCCTAGTTTTCGTCGGAAAACGGTGAGAGGTAGAGTTGAGTTGTGTTTGTTTATGATCTATATTTCTACTCAGATACCTGCCCAGCTTTAAGTGTTCCGTTGTTGTCTGTTTCAAGCGCCAGATAAGGTTGCTAATCTTTGCCGTTTCGATTCGAAGCACGTTTTCGGGAGCACGGTGCACGAGCGACTGGAACCACAAAGCTATGGAGGCCATTTTTTGATTGGTAGCCGCAGGTTCTGGGTGGGGAACCGCAAATAATTAATAGGATTATATGACTCGACCTTTATTGAACTGTCTGGGGGTCAGGCGCTTGACAACAAAATGGTTACAAAATACCCACAATTACAATTACAAGGGAGCTTCTCGGATAATAATTGCATTTCATAATCATCAACCATCGTTTAAAAAAAAAAAAAATACCCCCTGTTTCATTGGTGACAAGTCCCAGACCCCTACTTTCCAGGATAATTGAATGTAAAAACACGCACTCCCGCAATTTCCGGTGTTCCCCGAGGGCACTACAGTAAAATAATACCTGTTTTCCCACCCACTCCAACGAGCAACTACCCTGAAAATGGAAAGCAGCAAATGAGTTATAGAATCACCCGCATCCATACACAGGCCCGGGAAAAAAAATCCCTCACCGACAAAAAAAAAGCACAACGCAAAGGTCTTCACGTCTGCTGGTTGGTAACTCACATTTCCGCGACAAATTGGCAATTCGCCGAAGCAGTGCTCTATTCTCTACGGTGTAAACATACCTGAGGCTTCTGGGGCGGAGGGCAGCGCCAGGTGTTTGAAATGGAGATGGACGATCAACGGAAGTAAGGCGGTGGAAGTGCCGTACAAATTTATCACCCCTCCGAGGGGTGAGTCGGCAGTGAAAATGCGACGAATTAGGACTTGTTTTGGCACCTGGCACTGGCGAACATTATCGTCCATCTCCTGTTCGGTGAGCAAAGACTACGCCGGGAGTGCGTCATACCGGGAAGTGCTGACTGGGTGGTCGTGGTGGTGGTGGTGGGTCAACACAGCTGCTGATTCGATATGGTTTTCGGAGTTTTCTTTTTCTGTCGGTAGAGTTTAGAATAAGAGGGCAGGGAAGAGGGTGGGAGTAAATCGATTGATACGGTACATTTAAGATTAATGTATTATACCCTCCGGAAGCGTGCCAAGCCATTTTTAGGACTAACAGCTCTCGGCAGACGGCCGTTTGAAAAAAAAAGAGCTTTACGCAAGTAAAATGGTTTCGTGGATCAAGGATCAAAAGTAATTTGTATTTTCTTCGACATTTGCATTTAAATAATTGCCTGTCGATGGGGAGACCAAGTTAGATGAAACAAGTTGAATGGGAACGTATTGCGCAATCAGAAACTAATACAGAAGCAGATTTGTGTATCTCTAGGGTGGTACTTTTGGGTTTGATTTGCAAGCTCAATTCCAAAGAAGGATCGGAAATATTTTCCAAAACAGACTAACAATGCCGAAAAGTTTCTGATGCGATTGATAAAAAGATTATTAACTTTGTTGGAACTCTGTGTGCTTACAGGCATTTAGTCCTCGTCAGTCCAATATTTATCTTGCTATGATAACTGATAGAGTCGGAATGGCAGATGGCTGAGGAGCTGTTGACCCGGTCCGGCGGAAAAGACGAATAAGTCCATCCCATTATTTAATAGCTGCAGACGTTCGAGCTTTATTGGCGAACAGATGAACCATAAAGTTACTGCGAAGTAAGACATCTTTATTGCATTTTCTTCGTTTATTAACCCAGCTAGAAATGAAATTCCATTGACGTATTTTCACAAGAGTTGGTAAGCAAACCCAGTTGAATCGAAATAGGTAGATCTGAACTCCGGACCTAATGAAATTCACCTCGTGAGCATAAGGCTGCGAATTAAATAGCAATCAGCTTGCATAAATAATACATCTGAATTATCGAATCATTTTTCCAGCAATCAAAACGCCCCGGAAAATCGCATTCCCTTTTCCAGCTCGGTCGTTCATTATCGAATAGCCAGCTCGCGTTTCTCACTGAACAGCCAGAACATGCCAGCTGTCGGATGTTCCCCACGCCAGGCGGCTGAAATCACATTATGGGGGCCCATCAAATATCCAGGGATCCCATCTCGCCGCCATCGCAATGGATATTATTTGTGATTTATTTTCATTCAATTAAGATTGTGATTTAATGATTATAGGGCCATTTCCACTCAACATTCGCATAACGATGTTTTATTCACGATGATGTTCGCATCTGCACTCCCTCCATGCTCCCGAGTGAGCTAAGTTCAGGACGACGATTTGCCAAGTGGGGCCCGATTTTTTCGATTCCGATGGATGATAGTAGATGGATTGTTGTAATCTCTCTCTAATCTCTTTTGAAAAGCAATAAACCGTTCTCGCAAATTCTGGAAGGCTTTAACCAGGATCTGGTCGACAGGCTACGAGTTCCCTACTTTGGTTTAATTCTAGGCTCCTTGCACTAGAGGAAAAATGTAGCTCTCTGCTACCCTTTCTGACCACTCTCTCTCTCTCTCTCTCTACTCCCTGCACTAGAGAAACTAACAACATATACTAAGGTGCGACCTACTATGTTTTTTTCTGTGTTTTTTGTAATGTGGCTTTCTTTACGATACACTAAAGTTTTTTTTTACGCGGTTTTTTTCTACGCGGTTTTTTTTACGCGGTCCGCGTAAAAAAAACCGCGTTATTTCAAAAAACGACGTAAAAAAAGTCAAGGAAATAAAAATTATATTTCATATTCATATTGAAAGTATATGGTCATAAAAATGTATTGGTGGTGGAAAAACATGGTTCCAGTTACATTGGCCACCGGGAATCTGCTACAAATGGATAGAGGTTGTTAATTCAATGTGTGAGCAAAACAGTCCAGAGTAGTTATATTTGCGATTGCACATTGGATCGCTACGAATCCTCATCAAATTCTCATAAAAAAAACCATCGCTTCCATTATCATCATTAATCGCCACAATATTATTAATCGCGAAGTTCATCGCGTAATCGCGTCTCATCGTGATCGATTCTTACTCGAATCGTGAGCATTGATTTTGATGACTGGCAACTATTCCATTTCTATTCGAGCTAACCTTTTCGTATCTGGCAACACTATAGAAATTTGTTTTGATTATTTCGAGCAAGTGAATCGAGTAGCATCCATCTGTGTTTTCCGATACTAAATCGGTAGCGGAAAAAGTAATGGCAATTGGTAAGTGTTTATATTCCACGTTTATAGCAACATTTATAGCTTGCATGTTTTGTATAGATGAGCTTATATGCTTGTTTGTTCTATTTGAAGCTCTTTCAGGTGGCGGAGCAACTGACGGATCACGAGTACACCGGGCGAAAATAAAAAAAAAAACGGCATACCATCATTTTCCGAAGTGTTTAAAGAGACTTTTGAATTCCTTGTCGCTCCAGCATCTCACGAAAATTCGAACGAGACCGTTCTAGCACCGATAAGGTGCTCTTCAAACCGAAGGAGGAAACGATTTTTGACGAGATAGAACCTACCACCTTCGGTGACCTAGAACCGAGCATTGATCCACTGGAAGGGAGCAGCGGTGACGGTATCATACCAGCAAGCAGTAGCAATGTTTATGTTTATTATCGAGAGCAGTGGAATTGCTGAGGAATTCAATTTCTGACACTGTATCCGATCAAAAAGTAACGGTTGTGAATCACAATGTTCAGACATCCCGGTGAATAAAATGAACTGCTTATCTTCTGAATTGAGCCATCCTTAAATGAAAGCAATATCAACTGCTTGATGTACTTCATAAACATGTTCAGTACCATCTCCCAGATCGTGACGTTTCACATATGCATGTACCGCCAAGTGGTAGCGTTCAATACGTTGTTGCAGCAATACAGAACACCCGGGGTCAGCGGATCTTGATTGCACTCGCATTCATTGATTAGATTGTTGCTCAAATCCGGTACTGCATTGTAACAGCCTAGCTCATTGGTGGGTGGAACTAAAGTCAGGGTTGTTGTTGGGATGGTCGTCGTACAAGTGGTGCTGGTTGTTGATGCTGTTGTGGCTTCTGTGGTTGTTGTTGTAGTTGTCGTCGTCGATGTTGTGTCGTAGTTGTTAAGAATGTGGGGGATGGAGTCGATTTGGGTTCCGTAGTCGTGGTAGCCGTATTTAGTGAGGTAGTGGTCGACGTACTCGTCGTGCTAACTATCGACTCCCGAATGTCGGACGGATATGTTTTACCAACGGCTGATGGTATCGTTGCGGTAAATAATAAGTTTGATCTAACATGATCTACAACTATTCGGCTTTGAACAGCGGCAGCAGCTACCGTGAGATGCATCAGCAGTATTTTTTAGAATTACAATACGACGGTGTATTGTTGACCAAAATGCGTGAAGATGGGAACCTACACAGCAGAAGAAAATGTTGCTGATCGAATATTTGGAAGCAAGAAATATCATTTTATTTCTGGCAGTTCTCGTTGTCAAATTTTTCGAGCAGTCAGCGATAATTTTTGTTTTGATCGCATCGTCATCGCGCTTTCATCGCGATTGATCGTGCCAATCGCAAAAAATGCTTTCAGCACAAAGAAAATCGTCGTCATCGTGGAAATTTCTATGTCAGGGAAGCTTCACCTAACGCTCATCGTGGGAGTGAATCCAAGGAGTCCAAATTTGTTGAAATCGGTTGAAAATTGCCGGAGATGTAGGCATTTTAGTTTTGTAGGTACCCGGGTAACCTGTCGGCCTTTTAAGGGGTAAAAAAAGTTGGAGCCCCTCCCCCTCCCTTCTTGCCCGAAAATTCTGTTTACCCCTGCAATCAATTTTGACCTCATTCTCTTGGATCTGGCAGAGTTTCAACTTCCTACGATTAAAAATCATTGAAATATCGCGAATTGAAATCCCAAAAGGTACCCGGGTACCCTGTCGGACACACAACGGTTAAACAAAATTTCAACCTCATGTGCATGAAATTAACCTGATAAGAAAAAAAATAGGCAATACAAGGAAATTAATGTGAAAACAATGATCTTTTGATAAAGAAAATGACCAACGTGAACAATGTTACTGATACAAACTACTTGGGAAAGTCTATTCTATTTCTCAAAATGGTGTTTCCTAAGCTGGCCCTCCGCGTAAAAAAATATCTTTTCCAAATGATGCTTTAGAGAGTTACCGTTCTCAGTAAAGTTGGTTGAGAATGTAAAATATAGTCAGTTGACATTATCAGATTAGCTCCAAATTACGCCGCAAATATGGCGCCGCAATCTAAATTGCCAAATCGTGCTATAGGAAGGTGCTGTCTTTAGAAAAGATGTTAATTGTATATAATAAAGGCATTCAAAATAATCACGTTAGATCCAGATCGTACTTCAGACATGGCGCTGCCATATTTACGGCATAATTTAGAACTAATATGACAATGTCAAAAGACGAAGAATGACATACTGAGAAATTTTGCCACGTACGGTAACTCTCTAGCAATGCAATTGGAAAAGATAATCTGCATCGCCATCTCTACAGTATACATAATGTGGAACTAATATAACAATTTCAAACGACGACAAACAACATACTAAGAAACTTTGCCGAAGACGGCATTTCTCTAGCGCCTCATTTAGATAAGATAGACAGCAGAGCCATCTCTGCGGCATGATGTGGAACTAATATGATGATTTCAAAAGACGACGAATGACATACTGAGAAACTTTGCCCAAGACGGCAAATCTCTAGCGCTTAATTTAGAAAAGATAGACTGCAGCGCCATCTCTGCGGCATGATGTGGAACTAATATGATGATTTCAAAAGACGACGAATGACATACTGAGAAACTTTGCCCAAGACGGCAAATCTCTAGCGCTTAATTTAGAAAAGATAGACTGCAGCGCCATCTCTGCGGCATGATGTGGAACTAATATGACAATTTCAAACGACGACAAACAACATACTGAGAAACTTTGCCGAGGACGGCATTTCTCTAGCGCCTCATTTAGATAAGATAGACAGCAGAGCCATCTCTGCGGCATGATGTGGAACTAATATGATGATTTCAAAAGACGACGAATGACATACTGAGAAACTTTGCCCAAGACGGCAAATCTCTAGCGCTTAATTTAGAAAAGATAGACTGCAGCGCCATCTCTGCGGCATGATGTGGAACTAATATGACAATTTCAAACGACGACAAACAACATACTGAGAAACTTTGCCGAGGACGGCATTTCTCTAGCGCCTCATTTAGATAAGATAGACAGCAGAGCCATCTCTGCGGCATGATCTGGAACTAATATGATAATGTCAAAAGACGACGAATGACATCCTGAGAAAATTTGCCGAAGACGAAAACTCTCTATAACTACTCTGGACTGTTTTGCTCACACATTGAATTAACAACCTCTATCCATTTGTAGCAGATTCCCGGTGGCCAATGTAACTGGAACCATGTTTTTCCACCACCAATACATTTTTATGACCATATACTTTCAATATGAATATGATATATAATTTTCATTTCCTTGACTTTTTTTACGTCGTTTTTTGAAATAACGCGGTTTTTTTTACGTCGTTTTTTGAAATAACGCGGTTTTTCGCGGTTTTTTTTTACGCGGTACCATTACCGTCGTAAAAAAAAACTTCAGTGTACATCTTAACGATTTCATTAAGAATGAGCTGGATTAGTAGTCCATTTGCTCATTGCAATGGTTCATGGCATAGCACGGTGAAAATAATCAAATGTCAATGAAAACTGATCGAAAAAAAACTCCTTTCTTTCGCTCTCATCAGAACGAAATACATGGTAGATTTGTTATTGTTAATTTTATTAATTAAAAACGCAAATGAAAGGTAATTAAGCATACTTTTGAGAAAAAATATGAAAACACCTCCTTAATTGGAACATCTATTCATATAAAAATGGATTTCTGTCTGTCTGAACCTTATAGATTCAGAGACTACTGAACCGATCGGCGTGAAATTTTATATGGAGGGATTTTTGGGACCGGGAAAAGTTCTTAAGATAATTAGAGACCCCTCCTTTCTCTGAAAGGGGGGGCTCCCATACAAATGAGACACATATATCTGCATAACTCGAGAACTAATCAAGCAAAAGAAACCCAATTTAATATGTAAGAGTTTTTAGAAGCAAAAAATGTTTCCATGGTACTTTGAGACCCCTCCCTTCTCTGAAAAAGGGGGCTTCCATACAAATGAAACACATATTTCTGCATAACTCGAGAAATAATCAAATCAGGAAACAAAATTTAGCATATAAGAGTTTTTAGAAGCAAGAAATGTTTTTATAGTGGTTTGAGACCCCTCCCTTTTCTGGAAGGGGGGACCCTCATAGAAATCAAACAGAAGTTTCTGCATATCTCAAGAACTAACCAAGTAAATGGAACCAAATTTTACATGTGGAGTTTTCTGGAAGCAAAAAATGTTTCTATGGTATTTCGAGACCCCTCTCTTTTCTAGAAAGGGGGGCTCTCATACAAATAAAACTGAAATTTCTGCATAACTCGACAACTAGTGAAGCAAATGGAACCAAATTTGGCATGTGGAGGTTTTTGGAGGAGATAAATGTTTCTATGATAGTTTGAGGCCCCTCCGACCTCTGGAAGGGGGAGGGGGTCGATACAAATGCAACACAAATTTCTGCATAACTCGAGAACTAATCAAGTAAATGGAACCACAATTGGCAGATTGAGGTTTTTGAAGGCAAGAAATGTTTCTAAGGTGACTCGAGACCCCTCCCTTACTGGAAGAAGGGCTCATATACAAATGAAACACAAATTTCTGAATAACTCGAGAACTTATCTAGTAATTAGAACACAATTTGGCATGTGGAGGTTTTCGAAGGAAATAAATGTTTCTAAGGTGACTTGAAACCCCTCGTCTATCTGTCAAGGGGACTCCCGGACAAATGAAACACAAATTTCTGTATAACTCAAGAACTAATCAAGTATATAAAACCAAGTTTGGCAGGAGGCGGTTTTTGAAGAAAAGAAATATTTTTATGGTGGTTGGGTTATTCAAATTAAACACAATTTTTTGCATAACTCGAGAACTAATCAAGCTCATTGAACCACATTTGGCATATGGGGTTTCTTGAAGGCAGGATTTCTTTGTATATAAAAATGAATTTCTGTCTGTCTGTCAGTCTGTCTGCCCCTTAGGGGCTATGCATAAACCACGTAGACTTTTTTGGGAGGAAGAGGGGTTTGACCGAAGTCCACGGTCCATACAAAATTTCAAAAAAAATTTATGGGGGAATTCAAAAAAAAAATTTATGAAACATCTACGAGGAGGGAGCGGGGAGGGGGGTCTGAGATTTTCAAAAATGAGTCTACGTGGTTTATGAACCGGCCCTTATAGACTCGGAATATTCTGAACTGATCAGCGTGAACATTTTTATGCAGGGGTTTTTGGGGCTGGAGAAGGTTCTTATGATTGTTTGAGACCTCTTCTCTCTCAGGAAGCGGGGCTCTCATACAAATGAGACACAAATTTCTTCATAACTCGAGAACTAATCAAGCAAATCGAATCAAATCTGGCATGTGGGGGGTTTTGAATGCAAAAATGTTTCTATGGTGGTTCAAGACCCCTCCCCTTTCTGAAAGGGGGGGGGGACTTTCATACAAATGAAACTAAAATGTCTGCATAACTCGAGAACTAATAAAGCAAATGGAACCAAATTTGGTATGTGGGGGGTTTTGTAGGCAATGATTGTATGGTGGTTTGAGAAATCACCCTTCTCTGGAAGGAAAGGCTCCCATACAAATGAAACACAAATTTTTACCAAATATTAGAATTATCCAGGCTACTAAAACACAAAACGTGTATTTTTCGGGTAAGAAGCATGTTCTGATAGAAATTTGAACGCCTGCTTAGTCAAGAAAAAAAACTCATTCCGAAAAACAACCATAAACGTGCCAGTTCTATTATATTTTCCTTCATTTAGTTGCAAGCGTAGCAGCGCTCGCACCGGGTTCAGCTAGTTGATAATAAAAATATAGATTCTTTTAGTTTTTCAAGGTTTTCATGGTCTTGAGACTATAAAGCTTCCTCGTTTTTATATTTTTTCTTATAAGAGTGAACATTTTTACGTAACATATCCAAAAAAATCAGTGGGGTTGTGTACAACACACAACCGGTTTACGTAGACTACGTTAAACCGTTTGATGCATTATTATGTTCAACATGTTAAATTCGTTTCATTGGAATCGTAGAGGAACATTGCAACGCAAGTTGGATCGGCAAAATTAAGTGAGTTAGTATGTATCTAAGGATATTCGCTCCTTCGAAATTATTTGTTGGAAAAGGTTTTGTGAAATGTCTCTAAACATTGCTATGGGTAGAGAAGAAATCTCGGGTACTTTTTCAAACAGACGTATGTCATTTTGTAAATCAAAGAGGGGAAGTAAGATTCAAACGAAAATTTCTCGGAACCCTTGGCACTTTCATGCAAACTTGGGCCACCAACACAAGGAATAACATTGCTTGACATGATTGTGATGCTACTTTATGTGAGGGTACTGAGAATTTCGAGAAATTTACTTTTGAATCTTACTTCCCCTCTTTGTTTACAAAATGACATACGTCTGTTTGAAATGTTGGGGAACGCAATTTACCTCCGCCTTCGATATTGGTTGGTGCTCCTCAACACTCGCCGGTGGATGATGAACAAACCACAAAACAGCTGTGAGCTACTGCTCATCTATCGCCACTTAGTTTTGCACCGCTCAGGGTTTTTTCTTCCCCTGCTAAATAACACATACGTTCTATACACAACTCAACTAACAGTTTATTCACACATTTATTTCTTAAATAACTAACGACATTTATTACACTTCCTTAGCACATACAACACATTTATTCTAACTTCTAACACTTAACGGCTAACACATAATTGATTATTTATTTACTACCCGCGCGGCCTCCACACTCGATCGGTGGTCTGTTGATATCTGGTCTTACACAAATCCACTCTCGTCATCAGCTGACTGCTGTCGCCCGTGCGATGTTTCCGATCGGGTCGATGAGTGACCACTCATGATCACCACTGTTCGCACGCACTCCCGCTCTGGATATCGGCAGCCTCTTCGATGACGATAGACACAAACAGCAACACACGATTCAATCGCTCTCCATCGGATTGATCGGTGACCCATATTCTGCTCGGTTTGGTGTCTCTGCAAAGTAGGTCACATTTGTGCATCTCGAGTACGGTGATGTAGTTAGGCGGGGCTACTTCCAAACATCCTCACCCACCCTGAAATATCTGATTTCTGAAAATAGAAAATCCTCTTCTTTGGGAATAGGAAAGGAAAGGGTGTGGATCTATGCTGATGACTCATTAGATTGCTGATTCTGCTCAAGGTCGTGAATAGGCAGCAAACACAATTTCTCTACTGGACGTTTCATCAACCCTGTTGCAGTTTTGATTGTTACGACACGAACCACTCCATCGGCTCCCGGATGCAGTTCAACAATCCTTCCCATTCGCCAACTCATCGGCGGCAGATTATCGTCACGCACGACAACCAGTTTGCCCACTTCGATTTTGATCGCTGGTTTCCAGCGTTTCGACCGGCCTTGCAATTGGCACAAATACTCCCTTCGCCATCTTCTCCAGAAATCTTGAAGCAGCCGTTGAATTAACTGGTACTGATTAAGACGGTTCAACGCAATTCCTTCCAGATTCGGTTCGGGCATTGACTGTAAGGACGAACCAACCAAGAAATGTCCAGGCGTCAGAGGCTCAAAATCAGTGGGATCGTCGGACATGGGTGTTAAAGGTCGAGAGTTGAGACAACCTTCAATCTGTACCAGAAGTGTTGCCAAATCTTCTGTCAACAAAGGTGTGGCTCCTATTACCTTGATTAAGTGGGTTTTAGCTGATCGCACCGCTGCCTCCCACAATCCCCCAAAATGCGGTGCACTGGGTGGACTAAAATGCCACTGAATTCCATTCTCAGCGCATTCCTTGATCACTCCTTCGCGGTGCTCCTTGCTCCGTAGCAGTTTCGCAAAGTCCTTCATCGTGTTCCTAGCACCAACGAAGTTAGTTCCATTATCGGAATACAGGTCCGAACATTTTCCTCTCCTCGCAATGAAACGCCTTAGAGCCTGCAGGAATCGTTCTGTGCTCAAGTCAGTTACCAACTCTAAGTGAACCGCCTTTGTACAAAGGCATATGAAAACTGCAGCATAAACCTTGATTACCGGTCGCCGGGGGGCTGGTCTTACATAAAATGGACCAAAATAATCCACACCAGTCTTCGAAAAGGGCCTAGACATGGTGACTCTCGGCGCTGGCAGTTCTCCCATAAACTGCTGAGCTAGTACGGGTTTGGCACGAAAGCATTTTAGGCATTGATGAACGATGTTTCTTGCAACGCTTCTTCCTCCTAACGGCCAAAACCGCAGACGAACAACTCCGAGCAGCAGCTGCGGGCCAGCATGCAAAAGCTGCAGATGATAATGTTCCAGTATCATTCGGGTAAGTTTATGCCGAGCAGGAAGAACCATCGGGTGTTTTGTATCATCTCGTTCTGAAGAATGACCTAGACGACCTCCAACTCTAATGACTCGTTCCTCGGCAATATACGGGTTGAACCAGCGAAGTGGTGATCTTCTGGATACTGATTCTCCCTTTAAAAGTGCCTTCCATTCATCAGCAAATACTTCCTGTTGAACACGTCGAACGATTGTAAATTCTGCCTCCTTCAGTTCCTGAGTTGATAATGACTCCGCCGATACTCCCTCTCGAAGATTATTCCGTAGTATTTTAATCAAACGTAGCCAGATCGCTGTTTTCCGAATGAGATTGGAATACGATGCAAACATTCCCAAGTACCAATCGGTGAATTCCGTGCTCACCGAAGCTGTGCAAACCGCTGTGCGTCGTGCTTCGTCCTCAGACTCTTTCGATACGAATTCGTTAGGTGATACCGGCCAACAATCCGGAGATTCCTTCAACCAATCTGGTCCCTCCCACCAGAAGGTGTTATTGATAATGTCACCCGGTGAAATTCCTCTGGAAATCAAATCCGCAGGGTTTTGTTTGCCTGAGACGTGCCTCCATTTTGATGGATCTGTGAGACCTTGGATTTTTGAGACCCGATTCGCGACAAAAGTTGTCCAGACGTTTGGAGAGGCTTGTATCCACCGCAAAACACAAGTTGAGTCCGTCCAAAAATATGCAGAAGCGGGAATTCTCATAGAATCTCGTATCTTCTCATATAATAACGCCGTCAATAGTGCGCCACACAGCTCCAACCTTGGAATTGACTGTGTCTTCAGTGGTGATACCTTCGATTTGGACGACACCAGTCGAACCATGAGGTTTCCTTCCGAATCCTGGCTTCTTACATAGACACATCCTCCATATGCCTTACTCGAAGCGTCGGAAAAGCTGTGAAGCTCGATCAACTTCGCTTCAGGAACAATAATACAACGATCAATGTGGATATCGTTGAATAAAGGAAGCTCTATATAGTATTTCCTCCACATCTCACCCACCGTCGGAGGCAGTAACTGATCCCAGTCCAATGGTTCGTCTTTTTCGTTCCTGATCACCCATAGAAGCTGCATGATGATTTTGGCGGTAGTGATTGCAGCTCCAAGTAGTCCTAGCGGATCAAAAAGACTGGCGATCACCGACAGTACCTGACGTTTGGTCTGTTTGTTTGCAGTATTCCATTCCGGGATGTTGAACTGAAACCTTAGTTGATCGGTGATGGGCATCCAAGTCAACCCTAAGGTTTTAACAGTCGGATCAGGGTCTAGATTAATCCCTTCCGACACTCGAATCGCCAGACAGTCCTCGGAGACACCTGCCAATACCGATGGATGGTTCGATGCCCATTTCCGAAGATTGAAGCCTCCCTTGGAAGTTATCCCGTTGAGTTGCTCACATAACTGGCGTGCAGCTTCCACCGTATCCGCTCCAGTGATAACGTCGTCCATGTACGTATCCTCCGTGACCGCCCTCGCAGCCATTGGGTAATTTGTTCCCTCATCTATTGCAAGCTGATTCAATGTGCGCGTTGCTAGAAACGGCGCAGGCTTCGTTCCGTACGTGACAGTATTTAGCTCGTACACGTCCACTGGATCCCCTGGATTGAAGCGCCACAGAATGCATTGAAGCGGTCTGTCCTCCTGTAGAACCAAAATTTGCCGAAACATTTTTTCTACGTCGGCTACCAGCATGATTTGCCGTACACGACTTCGTAACATGATCGATCGTAAGTCCTCCTGTACAATCGGTCCCACCAACAGAGCGTCGTTGAGCGAAACGCCAGATGACGTCTTGCATGATGCGTCGAACACCACACGAACCTTGGTGGTGGAGCTGGATTCCTTAATGACGGGATGATGTGGCAGATAGCAACGTTTTGCGTGATCAGCCGTATTCTCAATCTTCGTCATATGCCCCAATTGGATGTATTCCATCATGAACTGATGGTACTGTTCTCGCAGACCAACATGCCTCGCCAATCTGCGTTCCGTGCCTTGAAGCCGCCGGAATGCGATGTCCCTTGATTCGCCCATCCGGGAAATTGCCTCTTGATCCTTCGGCAAGGAAATAGAATACCGACCGTCAGATTCCCTGTGAACCGACTTCCGAAAGATGTCCTCACATCTTCTTTCGTCCGACGACAGAACCTTGGAACAGCCAACCTCTTCGCTAGCCCAAAACCGTGCGACTAGCTCCTCTAGCCCTTGTGTAGTTGCTGTACTACAATTGATGCTAAGACCTTCATTTGGATTCAACAGACCTCCACAGACGACCCAACCGAACACTGACTCGTTTAGTGTTGGTAATTGATCTCCGAGTGGGATTCTTCGCCCAGATTCGAAGAAATCGAAAAAGGATTCGATGCCCAATACCATATCCACTGAGCTGGGATTGAAAAACGTGGGATCTGCCAGGTTGATCCCGTTGGGCACCGTCCAACCTTGGGTATTCACCTTTGCCGTGGGTAAATTCACCGTAACCCTTGGGAGAACCAGGAACTTCATGTTCTGCGAGAAAGCCGTAACTCGCGAACGAACCATCGCTGAAATCTGGTATTTGACCCTTGTAGCTGCTTGGCCAATACCGAGTACCGCAATGTCCACCTTCTTCCGGTGCGTCTTAATGCGTTGACTCAACCGCTCAGCAATAAAATTGCTCTCGGAACCGGAATCCAAAAGAGCACGAGCCGGGAACTGATTGCCCTCATCATCTTCCACAATAACGACTGCAGTAGCCAGCAAAACCTTGGAGAAGAACTGTTGAGTGGATCCGGAGACTATTGTTTCGTTGGCTGCCATATTGACCACCTGAGAGGATGATGGATTTGATGCTTCACTAGATTCCGTTTGTGAAGGAGAATTGTTGTTTCCAGCCATAGCTGCGATCTTCGCCGATCCGTACTTCTTCTGTTTAAAGCACACCATAGTATGATGCCGACCCTTGCAGCTACGACAAAAGTATTTTGAGGGACATTCGCTTGCTAGATGCCCAGATCTGAAGCAATTTCTGCATAGGTTGTTTGACCTCAAAACCGCATCTCTTTCACGCACCGACAACCGTTGAAAGGAAGAACACAGGTAGAGTGGATGGTTCTCCTCACACAGTGCACATCGCCCTCGAGACGATTGCACAGAACCGTAGCTGGCCTTCACAGCTGACGATTTCTGTCTCGTCGGTTGTTGCAATTGATGAGACGTCTTATTCTCTGAAGCCCTTATTGGTAATGACTCCAGAACCCGCATCCTACGGTGCAAGAAATCCGAAAGATCTGCTAGTGTGTCTTGGTCCTTGGTCGAGGAATGCTCCTCCCAACCTCGGCGAGTTACCGGATCCAATCGGGTTGTGATCAAGTTGACAAGCAATAAATCCTTATAATCCTCGGGCTTGATCACCTGGTCCAAGTTCTGCACAACTCTCTCAAATCCATCGGTCAGAATATGCAGATCCTCTACTGATTCCTTGGACAAAGTTGGCAAATTGAACAAAGCTTGTACCTGTCGTTTTCTCAATTGCTTGCTGTTATCGTACCGCTTTAACAGCATGTCCCACGCTATCTGGTAGTTAGCTTTCGTAATCTTCAACGAATCGATCAGGCTCTTTGGTTCTCCCTGTAAGCATCCTTTAAGATAGTGGAACTTTTCCACTTCCGGCAGATCTGTCTTCCGATGGATGAGTGAAGTAAACAGATCACGAAAACTGATCCATTCATCGATGTCTCCGTTGAAAACCTGGAGCTTGATTTGAGGTAAACGCACATGATCAAGAGTACCTTGCCCGTGAATCGCCGTTTCATTAGCTCGCATGGAATGTTCAACTTCCTCTGGGTCCTGCAATTCCTTGGCTCTATCCATCAAGAACGCCTTACAATTGTAATATTTGCCACTATAAGCTAACCTAGCCTTATCAACCACCTGATCCTCATCCTCGAAATCGTCATGAGCCTGAACTTCTACCAAAAACTCCTCATATTTCTCCCACAACTCATCAATCCTTTGCAACCGGACGTTGACCTGACTTGCTGTAGTAGTAGTCGGAAAGTCGTCCACGAAATTCCAAATATCGTCCAAGGAGGTTTGGATGTTCTTAAGCTGGACCATCAACAGCTTGAGGGATGGCGGCTTCTTGTCCCGGGATGGTGCCATGATTGATATACGTCAACGAACCGATAAATACAAAAGTTGAATGGTGTAGAGATCTGAATGTCCAAGGCTTCGGTGGGCATATACTGTAGAAGCCTACCTGAGAGAACAAATGCTATACCAAGATCAACTACAACCAGTCAACGAAGTTGGAGAACCCTTTTTGTGGCACCAAAGATCGTTGTAGCTCAGCTTGTTTGCATTCGGTTGATGAGGAGAGAAGAGGAAAACCCAACTGTAGTATCCAAATACTTGCTTCGGAGGACATATACCGTTGTAGCTCACCTATGAGAACAAACAGCAGCACCTAACTCCGTTCCAAACTCGTTTAGATCGATCACCAAGGCCAATATTTACAAATCAACTCGTCAGCACAGTTAAAAATGGGATCCAAAAAGAAGAGGGAGGAATGCATGTAGTATCCAAATACAAACTTCGGCAGAACATATACTGTTTAACTAACCCGTGGAACCAGTAGCGGCACCAATCCAAATGAAACGACCAAAAATACGTCCAAACATCCAAATTTTGCAGCAAAAGAGACAATTGTTCTGATAACGAACAGTTTTGCTCAGGGATTGCGTGGTAAATGAGTCGAAGAGGATATAAAATTCATTTAAAAATGTGTATTTTATCTGAAGTCCCGCTTCGGAGACATATACATTCTTAGCACTCACCACAGATTAAATGCATCAATGCCGCCTCTTCTTGTCCGTGCCAAGTCCCTTCCTTTTATAATCACGCTTGAATGGTTGGCTCTAATGCACTGCCACTAACGATGCAAAATGTGGTCCGTCCTTGTCTTTCAGTGTCCTTCCGCCTCGGTTGATATTTGAAATGATCCAAAGAAACGTCGAAATGCACGCATTAGTATTGCGAAAAATACTAGCTAAGGCTGAACATACACTGATCTATAAATATATTTACCTGGAAAAGTAAATCCGATGCTGGATCAGTTGTCCAAGCCTGCAATCGATCCGATGCCTTCGGGATGTAGTAAGCCCCAATACGTCGATACAGTCCACCGACGTCCAATGCCTTTGGCGTGCAAACTCAAAGCCAAGCAGTCCGACCGAATACCAAAATAAATGTGGAAAACCGTGTGTTAGGATTTTGTTATTTCCTAGCTTCGAAAGGACATATAATTTTTTTGGCACTTCGCACTAATGTTACGCCAGGGGGTGAGATTTGTACCTTCACAGAGGATACAATCATAACTCACCGCAGATAATGCAAAGTGTCTTTTTTTTGGGTGGTAAATAGACAGAGTGAAAGTGTGCGCCAGTGGGGGGATGGCTTGGGGTGAGTGAATCACTCTCTCTTTAAAACGACCGCTCTCACGTGCTCTTATCTGTCTTCACGCACGTGCTCTCGCCTGGGATCGCAGCGCGTGGGGCAGGTGAAACTGAAAACGCCCCAGTGCTCTCTCTGTGGGTTGGCTGGTGCGTTGTATTTTAAACTTCGGCGGGTTTTGAAAAAAAGGCCAAAAAAAGGAAGCGGGAATAAAAAGTTTCTTCTTTCTTCTTTTTTTGTGGGGCCAAAAGGAATATGTTTTGTCAGTGGTGTATTATAGGGTGAGATCTCGCGGAGTAAGCTCACTGGGGCGCACGCGTCAGGGAATTTATCTGCATTCACTTCTGTGAATTTGAGAGCTCTTCTTCTCACTCTAGAGCGATCGAGTGATGTGTGAATAAGAACCATTTTTTTTACACTCACATGCGCTACCCGCAAGCAAACACGGGGGTGAATATATACAAGAGAGAAGAGCTCTCGGTAGGAAGAGTGTGTGGAAAATTTTAAATCTCTCTTTACCACACTGAGGATATGGACATCACTGGCCATTTAAGTAAATTTCACCCGGATATATTGCGTTATAACTATAACGTGTTTAGTTATTTTCCAGTTATTTTCACTATGTCGTTGGGTACTTTTATCTTATCGTGCACACATAAGCGATGATGATGGTGGCTGGATTATACCGTTCATACTACGCCTTACTGAAAGATGGCTGCCAACTAGATGACACTTATATCGCTCGTGGTTGCACCAACCAGCTGATAACAACTTCACCACTGGCTTGGATAACCGACTGCATAACCAATGAAAGCCTAGCAACAATTGTCTAGCCAAAGGCGATAGATCCATCAGCTACCTAGCCAATGGTTGCTCGCAGGAGCACCCTCCAGGGTACTTGTCACCACTAGCTGCCATTTAGATACTGGCTCATTGCCGCTCTGAACAGCTCCAAGGCTGCCGAGCAAATAAAGCATCTTGCGAAGGTGTACCTTTTTAACATCGTTCACTGCTGAACATGATATCTCCCTTACTTCCATTTGAAGTCTGCGATAGGAAAATACATGGCATTTAGTAAGTTCAGTCTGTAAAACGAAATTTTAAGACATCACCTTATTTTTGCGTTAATTTCAAAAGTTTAATGTTGTAAATCAATAGTTTTCAATATTAGAATCGACACGTAGAAATATTTCCGATCGATCAGGGCAAACATGTTGAAAATGTTTGGAGAAACGACTGAAATATTAACGCTCCGCTTTTCGTGGCGGTCACAATAACCTACGTAAAAAAACTGGTAAACGAGTGACATGGCACCTCTTGTACAGCTCAGCGATCGATACGCAATGACGCTCTTTTCAACGAGCTGTCGCCTGCTCTCCGCTTGGTATTCCAAAAGCACTTCCAAAGTTAGTATCGACGGTCATTTTTGGCAACACCAATGCCTGAATTTGTATATTGTGTGGCAAGCCACTTTATACCCATGGAAATCATGGAAAAAAAACTTTAAACCAGCGAATGAAGTCGAAAAATTGGCTACTGATTGGCCAAAAGTTGGGGGGAAATGCAATTGTGCAGAAGCTTATGGGTCATGTTCGAGGAAAATTGAGAAGTCTCAGTTATTATAAAAAAAAATAATACTAACACTGATACTGATATAATTTGCCACATAAAATAATTCAAATCTTAAAAACAATGCTTTTTTATTGTTAGAATGTAAGCCAACAATTGCTGAAACAGTGAACTACAATCAAACTAAAATATATTCAAAATTTTAATCACAAGAAATTCTTCGAACCTAGCTACAAACCTTATAAAAGAATAATTATGATTTTTTTTAAGTTCCTTGATTATCGAGATTTTCAGCCCTGGGCTGGTTCGTCTCCCGTCGTAGTCACTCAAATACCTTTTGGGTATTTTCGTCATTTGTCTGGGGTGAGATTCGAACTCGTGACTTTGGCGTGAGAGGCATGGATGTTAACCTCTACGCCGGGCAATTATTATGATTTGAACTAAATCAATAAATTGTCCGAAATAAGGAATCGTAGCCAATAAAGTGTAAGGACTGTTCATTAAAGAAAGTGGACACCTATCTATCTATGTTTTAAGGTTGAAACTTAACGAAAAATTGTGAATTTTCGCTCAGTGTGTAAAACATTGTTTACTTTGGCAACACACCTGAAAATCGAAAAAAGTGAAAAAATTTTGCTTATCAACTCGCAGATTACTTCTGCACAAATGGTTTTCCAAAAAGTTGTCGTTTCGAGAATTGGCAAAAAGCGTGAAGTGAATTAAATCTGCAGTGTTCTAGATTGTTAAGAAGTTTTAAGCAACGTGTTCTCTTGAAGATTAACCGAAATCTGGACGCAAAAAGGGGGCATCGGACCAGAAAAAAAGGAGCTGGAGTGTTCCGTTCGTGAAATTGACAAAAAAAGTGGGCATTAGCGTCGAGATTGTGCAGAATAACAAAAAGCGTAACAATATCAGAACCTACAAGAAGAAGAAAGCACCTAAAAGGACGGATTCACAGAGAGTTTCTTCAAAAATACGGTCACGGAACTTGTTTGACGTTCTTCTCTAAAAGCCGAACTGTTGCATTTTGATGGACGACGAGACGTACATCAAATTGGATACCAGCACACTTCCGAGGCCGCAATTTTTCAACTTTGAGCAGAGGACAGATGTGTCTGTTGATGTGCGATACATCCGAACTGAAAAACTTGGGAAAAAGTTTTGGTTTGGCAAGCTCCTGTAGCTTGAAGATTTCTTCATATTTCACAACAGGCACAATCAACGGTTAAAACTACATAAAAGAATGTGTGTGTGTGTGTGTGTGTGTGTGTGTGTGTGTGTGTGTGTGTGTGTGTGTGTGTGTGTGTGTGTGTGTGTGTGTGTGTGTGTGTGTGTGTGTGTGTGTGTGTGTGTGTGTGTGTGTGTGTGTGTTTGTGTTTACAATCCAACGAGGGAGAAAAATGTTTGCAGCTGAACGAACTCTTGTCGACTTGACAAACATTTTTAGCCCGGGAGATGGAAGTTGATAGCTCTGGGTTCCAGTGACCCATTTCAGAATGCTTGGTTACTCACGTTTAGGTCACTTTCACTTACAACAAGGCCCGCATAGACACAGGCCAACGGTTAAAACTACATAAAAGAATGTGTGTGTGTGTGTGTGTGTGTGTGTGTGTGTGTGTGTGTGTGTGTGTGTGTGTGTGTGTGTGTGTGTGTGTGTGTGTGTGTTTTGTGTTTACAATCCAACGCTCACTGTCCGGCAGTGTTTTTATCGAAGAAAAATGTTTGCAGCTGAACGAACTCTTGTCGACTTGACAAACATTTTTAGCCCGGGAGATGGAAGTTGATAGCTCTGGGTTCCAGTGACCCATTTCAGAATGCTTGGTTACTCACGTCTATTCCGAGGTCACTTTCACTTACAACAAGGCCCGCATAGACACAGGCCAAACATCAAATGGATATAGGTACTGTGCATACACTTCCATCATCAAATCTAATTGTTTTGAGGATGGCACGTATTTAGCAGTATCGTTCAAATTTAGTTATAATCAGATAGATCTCACCGGAAATTATTGTTGATGTACAGTCTTTATTTGGACGGCTTCCCTGGTATGCTAAAGGATGCTTTTATGTCCCTACAGAAGTAGCATTCCGCTATTCGGCAAATATTTTCACATCATCCTTTTTTAATGGAATAGCCCGAATACAATTAGTACTTACGGCACAAATGCAATACAACGAAAATCACAGGTAAAAAAATTAGAGGTGGGTTATATCAGGGATATTACCGCGAGGATCACGTAGGACCAACAATTAATGTGCAACTAGCGATTTGAAAATGGTTCACTGTTGTACCTTGCCATGCACTCTTGCGCTTTTCAGTACCTTTTGGTACAAGTATCTTTGTTTTTGTTTTGATTCGCTATGTTATTTTGACAGAATATTTGAGAGTGTTTTGGTGTGAGTACCGGTCTTAGGGGCAAATCATTAAGCTTGGGACCGAGCTTGGGACCGGTGCGCTAGTACTTCCTGAGCCAAAACAAAATATTCGTTTTCTTCATGACTATCCACCCGCTGGTAGGACCACGTTGGTGCATAGTTATAACGATATTGTCGTATTTTTACACATCATAACACATATAGTTGGTTAATATTAAAATGTCTTTATTATTTTGCTTGACCCGTCCCTTCTTATGAAATTCGGTTCAGTTTAATGAAAAAAAAAATCAGTTCGGGTTTGATGAAAAATCTCTGCCGAATTCACCACTCTCGACAGAAAGCCTCAAACAATCCAAAATGTACTAGTTTTGATAATATGCACTGGTTGTTCAGCATAAATCACGAAAATTTCACTTGAACACTAACTCTTTTATTGCAAAATTAAATTGGTCGTCCTGAAAAGGACGATGGTTATGATACGCCTTAGAAATTAATTTCTATTTTCGGTTTATTTGGCCAGCGTGACACCATAATGAGGGTTCTTCCGAGAGTAGAGGAGTGCCAGGCAAACAATTGGAGACCATTTGGAAGGAGGATACTTCCGAGAGTCGAAGTGACATTTGTCACTTGGTGAAGTGAGAAAAGTCATCCTCGCAGTGACGTGACTCTCCATTTGATTTTCCCAAAAGAGTCACGTCACTGCAAGTGACTTTTGTCACTTCACCAAGTGACAAAAGTCACTTCGACTCTCGGAATAACCCTCAATGTGTTGTATTCAATCCGGAAAGTAGTTTATTAAACTCCTCGTTGCTGGAAATGGCCGACGGCAAAATAGTTGGGATGATTCTATTAATCTAGTTGTCACAAAAATCATTTTGCACTGGGAGGTGCCTGGCTCCGGTAAGGCTTCGGAAGCGGATGGAGCCCGCGCGGATTATCGATTTTTACGACCCATTGCCACGGCAATAGGTCAAGCGGGGAAACTTGAAAAACTTTGCAGCGCTTCCTTCTGGTTTGTAGATGAGCAAGCGCATAGGCAACAATTTAGGAGATAGACACGTAATCGCAAGAAACCGAATGAGGTAAAGAAAAACCGAGAAAAAATCGTCGTAACGAGAGAGCGAAAATCACAACCGTCGATCAATCGAACTTGAATATCCAAATGAAATCATTTTGGTTCAAATCGTGTGCCTTATATTGGTGTTGATAGCATTGCCTCCAAAGAAGAGAGGCACGAAAATGCAGTACGAAGCAAAATTCAAAAGAGGGGACAGGTTTCATTTATAAAATCAGGCACCGGCAACAAAGCAAAATAATTTTACAGCTGATGGGGTGTGGCTAGTGCTGTATTTAACATGGAATAAAACTAAATGAAATAAAAAGAAAACAATTTGTTACCCGCTTTTGAGGACCCGGAGAGGGAAAACTATATTTTCAACCTGTTCATGCGTAGATTTGTATGGGAGCAAAAGTAGGTCATCTTTAAGTGATAAATTAAACTACTTATACTAAGGAGTGTATCGAAAACATGCTATCCACAAACTTTCTTTCAAATTATGTTGAAAACCGATATTTTATTCATACAAAAAAATTGATCCTTTATTGTACGAGGTTAAACATGAGCATAATGAAGACCGGATGAAATTTAAGTTATTCCTTTACGAATTTTCGAACTTTGAATCGAATGCTCTTCATCAAGTTCCGGACAAGTGTTGCATCGCATTTTTTGGACGCTTGAGCCCAAATTTTTTGAACTCCTGCATGTTCCCAGCTGCCTTACCAGTCTTCTTGAAGACCCTCTTTACGATTGCCCAGTAACGTTCGATGGGTCGAAGCTGAGGGCAATTTGGTGGATTGATATTTTTCTCAACGAAATCTATACCCTTTTCCGCAAGCCAATTGAGAGTGGTTTTGGCATAGTGAGCCGACGCTAAATCCGGCCAAAACAGTGGAGGTGTGCTATGCTTCTAATATGAAGGCAACAATCTCTTCTGGAGACACTCAGATCGATAGATTTCCGCATTTATAGTTCCGGTAGTGTAAAAAATGGTTGACTTCAAACCACAGGAACATATTGCTTGCCATACCAGTACCTTTCGACCGAATTTCTCCACTTGAATCGACCTGTCCGCATCGCTCACATCCTCCCCAACGACGGCAGTAAAGTATTGTGGACCTGGAAGGGTTTTTGAGTCCTCCTTTACATAGGTCTCATCGTCCATCAAAACGCATGCATCCGGACGCTGCAAAAGACGCGAATACAATTTCCGGACCCTTGTTGCTGCTCGCTTCTTCTGTTCTGCACTTTGTTTCGAGATTTTCTGCTTCTTGTAGGTCTTCAGGTGGTTTCGCCTCTTGATACGCTGGATCATTCCGACACTCGTTCCTGCTTTTTTGGCCAAATCACGTATTGACATTGATTTGTTCTTCATGATTAGAGATACCACTTTCTGCTCCAGTTCGGGTTGGAAGAACCGGGTTTTCTGCCTCTTCCTGGTAGCTCATCCAAAGAATAGTGTTCCCCAAACTTATTAATTATGGTTTTAACACTCGCATGATGAATTCCGAACCGCTTCGCCAATTTTCGCATAGTAATACCCTTCTCACTTAGCCATGTGTCCAGAACCTTAATTTTCACTTCCTTTTCAATACGCGACATTTTGAAAACGCAGAATTTGAACCGCACAAACAAGTAAACAAAAGAAAGCCGACAGTCAAACGCATAGCATGCAGTGTTCAGAGCATAAAAAACCATCACAAATACATGAGTTCAACGCAAATGTATGTGGATAGCTTATATTCGATACACTCCTTAATACAACTTTTAATGCAAAACTTTTGGTTTTTTTTGTTAAAAAATGGGGGATTAAATGAGTCAGTTGGGTCAAACGAAAGGTAGTTGTTTGCGATCAAAAACCTTTCTCTTTTGTGGCACGCTCTTTTTTTTTTTGAAATTTTGGGATGAGACGAAAGGAAAAGAGAAGACTAATGTTAAAATGTATTAGCAAGGCCAAATAAAAATAAAATTTAAATAATAATGTTACAAAGTAAAAAAACATAACACTCCCCCTAAGTATACCAAGGGATGGGGGGATAGGAAATTATTAAATCCCAGGCGCGCAGGGGCGGTTGGTGTTTGTTGTTTGTATCTGGCTGTTGTCTGTTATTTGCTGTTTTTTGTTTGTTTTTTTTCTGTTCTCTCTCTATATTAACAATTAATCAATATCTCTAATAGCATGCTAATATGTAATATATATGACTTATTGCAAAGCGCAAAAATACTCTAATTTAATCATTTATTCCCGCGTTGCGCAAAACTAACAACAGTAACAAACACAACGAAGCTGATATTAACTTTTCCTCCGGGTGCGGGGCGAAGCTCAAGAAACAAAAAAATGGGGAAAAACTATCGACCATCACAAATTTTGGGAGGGAATCGATAATATTCACTACATCTTACACAACACAAGTGAAGATTTTATGATTTCACTGTCCGTTTAAGTTGAATTACGAATAAATTTTTGATTTTATTGTTCGCGAAAAGGACGCAGCAAAAACAAAACACGTCAGTTTCCAAGCACGGCTTGCTGCAATCGGTTAAAACTACAGAAAAGAATGCATCAAAAAATGGCTTCTACCCATCTACCGAAAGCATACGGGTCCTCCATTGCTTTGGCCGGATCTGGCATCTGCTCACTACGTTTTGGAGATGGTGAAGAAGTAAAAAGTCGATTTTGTCGAAAAATGCCACAAACCCCCAAACTGCCCTGAACTGCGTCCTAACGAAAAATACTGGGCAATAATTAAGCGACATCTTAAGAAAGATGAAAGAGGAGCAAGCTCTGTTGACTGCTTCAAGACCATTTGGTCTGCAGCACAACGAAAAGTTACGGAGAAAGTTGTGCAGAATCCAATGGGAGGTATCAAGAGAAAAGTCCGAGCGTTCTTCAGAAATGAGAAGTAAATATTTAAACTCATGTGAATTCGGTCACATGTATGTTGATTTTCATTTGTATAAAGCAAACTTATGAATTTGTTCGAAAATAATTATTTCGTTTTGAGAAATAGGTGTCCACTTTCTTTATTGAACAGTCCGTAGTCGATAAACGTGAAGATTTTCTAATCCATTAGTAGAGGGTTTGATACCTGATACAGTCGAATGTTTTTAACAGAGGGAAATTCGATCAACTGCCCTAGAGCATAACCTTATCATTGTGCTTATTCAATTGAATGCTAAGAAAGCTCTCAATTGAGAACTGTAGATGTGCTTAAAACTCTAATTTGAGCGGTAGTATAAAACCAAGTGGAAAGAGAAAGCATATGGATTTTGTTTTATAAATTCGACTTTAAACATAGTGTTACAGACCTCTCTTTGGCGGAATCGCATTATAGGAAAGAAACTAGGTCATTCTCATGTGTCCATGACGTGATCAAAGATTTGAGTGAACCTAATATTGAACCCACATACACTCAGGAGAAAAGAAGCAGTCACATTGCCTATCGAAGCACCAATGTCTCATTCTTCATACATTGGCGAATTCCATTATTTGTCAAACTTTGTTCCATTATCTCAAGAGAATCTATTGGTTTCAGCACAAGTGGATGCCTAAAGCATTAGTCTGTATTGTTATTTTCTTTCTGCCAGTTTCCCGTCACATCGCGTATCTTATTGAAAAAAATTGGAAAAATCTCAATTTCCCATCTAATACGCATTCCTCAGAGCCATACTCTCTACTTCTAACAATCTCCTACCCCATACGGAATGAATAGCGCACAGGACTCAATCGAAATGGAACTTTCGGATGCCGGCTGCCAATTTCGAACAATAGAACTTGCGCCGCGGATCAGATTGTTTCGATAAGGAACGTTATTTATGAGGATTTTTCTCATTGTCACTTCTCGTTGCTTCCAGTGACTGCCGCAGGTTCAGCAGGATTCTTTTCCACAGACAAGACTATGCCTCGATTGTGTACTACTCTATCAGGAAATAAAATGGCATTAAAGTCGAAATCGATTGCAATCGGTTCGAGGGAAATCTATTGCAAAATAAATCAGGATCGTTTAACTTTGCTCTATAATGGGATGGTTTTAAAAGTGATAGGAAGATACGGCTGTTGATAATTGTTTGTGAAATACGTTGAGTTTAACGATAGAACTTTTTTCCATCTCAACTTAAGCAATTTTCTATTTTATGTATTTTACTTGTTCGTATTTTCATTGTTCAATTTTAGCTATGTGATCCGCTACTTACATAGGAAACATAAATTCAGCCACATTTATTGGGCATTTATTTCATCACAATAATATTTGATCATTGTAACGTTGTTTTGCAACTAACATGCACTTGGCTTAAATGTAACAAAGGTAAACCAGAGTGCAAAGCGTTTTAAAACATTCATTGGAACGTTTTGATAGAAATTTTAAACTTCATACTCTAATTTGAATTACCAATGATTCCATTGAGATTCAATTGAACAGCTTCTTCAATCAGCCATTCCATGGAAAAAGAATATGATTACTTTTAAAACTTGGTATTTGGCAACTTTTTCGAGATTGAAAGGGTGTTCCACATCAAATTGCATCACAGATAAAACGTTGTAGAAAATAACCCATTGGGTATTTTCTCTTTAAAATTTGGGTAGAAGTAGTTTAGAGTATTTGTTGTATTTTCATCGCTGTCAGTTTTTCGAAAATTGGAAAAAGTGGCGTCAGCCGAAAAGCAACGTCGCGAATTGATTTTGGGCAAGCACCTGGAAAATCCTCAACTCTCTCATCGGGACATCGGAAAACAACTCAGAATCGTGCAGTCAACGGTGAGTCGTGTGATTAAACGTCTGCTTCCTCTATTGAAGCATCACCAGATGGCCTGATCTAGCTTCGTGGCCTAATTTTAATGTTGTGCTGGGGTGGTGGGAGGAAGAGTGGGCAGGACCGCCCCGCTTTTCTAAAAAACTGCCCCGGGCCAAAGGGCGCCCGGAGAATGTCCTGGGGTCGTCCCCCGGCCGGGGAATGGCGCGTTGTTTTTTTTTTTTTTATATTTTTTTTTTTTTAGAGGTGTTATTGAAACAATATAAGCTGTGTTGGTTCAACACTGTTTACATTTTTTTTTTTTTTTTTATTTTTGTGTCATTTTTTTTTGCGTTTTTCAGCTACTGTCGTGGTGTCACCACCCGCACACACTACACAGTATTTTTGGGGGTTTTTTTTTTTTTCTTTATTTTATGCATATTAAAAAAATCGGTCTAGGATTTGAGGACACCGCCGCATATCCACCAACACACCTGGACTAGGACCATCAAAAATCGTGAGTACTTACTTTGTTCCACATTAGTTCACAGTATTTACGTCCTCGGAGAGGCACTACAAGATAGACCTCCCGAGTAGTGAGTGCAATTAAGTACCCTCCCGCTTCAATTGCATTCAAACGCTTTCGTGATTACTCAAGAGGTGTCACATAGCAACCGAGTATTGCGCACTACAAGATAGACGTAAACTCATTTTCATTTTAAAAAATCCCCCGCGCAAGCGGTAAATGTGCATTAATACACAGCGCAACAAGCTAGAGCGGAATCGCTGCTGTTGAGTGCTGGCACATAATTAATTAAACGGCTGATGCCAAAAGAAAAACGAACAAAAACTTCTGCCCTGAAGACGGTCAGAAGAATTTTAAAGAAATCAGACTTTCACTCTGATTCAGAAGAAAGTTTAGATTCAGAATCTTCCAACGAATTTCTACAACACATACCCGTGAAAACAGAAATTCCGAATTTAGAACCTCTTTCGTTGAACGAAACAAAAATGGAAGACTTCACTGCGAAAATTGATCGCATCGGTGTGCTGCTAGAAGCACTCACCGAAACGAGTCGTAGACACGACGAATTGTTAAACCAACTGAACGGCAATAATCACGAAGATGAAATAATAAACATACAACCACAAATTAAAGTGGACGACTTTTTCAGGATACCTGACCCTATCAAGTCGATCCCAAGCTACGATGGAAATCGTAGACAGTTAGCCTCGTGGTTAACAACCGCCGAAAACACACTAAATATTTTTAGAGAACGTGTTTCTGGCCCACTTTTTTCAATGTATGAAACCGCTGTCATCAACAAAATTGATGGCAGAGCAAAAGATATAATCTGTTTGGCGGGGAACCCACAAGACTTTAAATCAGTGAAAGAGATTCTCACAACGGCATTAGGAGACCGTCAAGAACTCTCCACTTATAAATGCCAATTATGGCGTAATAAAATGACAGAAGGAGTTAGTATTCATAAATACTACCAAAAGTGCAAAGAAATCGTGCAGAATATTAAAACAATTGCAAAACAAAATGAAAATTATCGCAATAACTGGACGGTAATTAACAGTTTTATTGAAGAGGACGGTTTAGCTGCATTTATAGCTGGCCTCCACCCACACTATTTCGGACATGCACAAGCAGCTCGTCCAAAAGACGTAGAAGATGCCTATGCTTTTCTATGTAAATTTAGGTCACAGGAAATCACAGCCGAAACCACAAGGTCGAAACCTAACCAACGAGAATGGAATAAAGAAAAACCGACATTTAAACAAAATTACCAAAATAACCAACCTCCTATTAAAACACATTATAAAGAAAGCGACAGCATTCTTCAGAATAAATCAAGCTCCTCAAATACAGGCGAACCAATGGAAATTGGTTCAACCAAATCGAGACTTACATTGAACAAAAGATTAATTAATAATAACGAAGTCAGTGAAACACCATTACCTGAAGATAACTTGGAATCAGAGTCAGAATCAGATGTCGAAATCGACGCAAATTTTCTACTAGTGTCAAGAAAATCACGAATAACTTAAATTTTCTCCCTTACGTGGAATGCATAGATCAGAATACTAATGAAAAAATTACATTACTTATCGACACGGGAGCCAATAAAAACCTCATCAGACCGGGCCTCCTTAAAAATTGCAAGACAACCTCCGAAACAAGAGTTAAAAATGTAACCGGACATCATTACATCAATAAAAAAGGCAAACACAACCTTTTAGGACCAGCAATTCCTGCTCAAACCTACTATGAAATGAAATTTCATGACTTTTTCGACGGATTACTGGGATCAGAATTCTTAGCAAAAACCAATTCTGAAGTAAATTATTCAAAAGGAACAGTCACTATTGCCGGTATCACAACCGCATTCAAATAGTTTTTTCCAGAATAATCTAATACATTTAACCACATTGTAACACTAACAACTGATAATAACGGCGATTGGTTTGTGCCGACATTTTCTAAACTAACAGATGGTGTTAAAATATGCCCAGGACTGTACAGGGCAAATGACAATAAAACTACCCTGCTAATATCGACAAACAGTTACAAATCACCAATAATTGATTCAAAACTCAAACTTATAGTAAACAATTTTGAAACACTCAGTGCAATTTCCATGGACACTGATGAACAACTCAATTCAGAAACAATTAACAATCTTATCAGGACAGATCATTTATCCGACCTTGAAAGAAAGCAACTGTTGGAATTAATACTTCTACATCGGGACACATTGCTCAGGTCAAATGAAAAACTTACAGCGACTACAGCAATCAAACACAAAATTATTACTCGTAATGAACAGCCTGTTTACACAAAATCATATAGATATCCACACACATTTAAAAATGATGTGGAAGATCAGATTAAAGAAATGATTGATCATGGTATCATACAACATTCGATTAGTCCATATTCTTCACCGGTTTGGGTCGTCCCAAAGAAAATGGATGCGTCAGGGAAACGCAAAATTAGGGTCGTCATAGACTATTGTAAACTCAATGAGAAAACGATAGATGATAAATACCCAATTCCCCAGATTGAAGAAATACTGGATAATCTTGGAAAATCCACGTATTTCACAACATTAGATTTGAAATCAGGATTCCATCAAATCGAAATGGATCCTAAACACATGGAGAAAACTGCTTTCTCAACCGCACAAGGGCACTTTGAATTTACTCGGATGCCTTTTGGGCTTAAAAACGCCCCCGCAACCTTCCAGCGGGTGATGAATAGTGTACTCACTGGACTCATAGGTACGATTTGCTACGTGTACCTAGATGACATAATTATTATAGGGTACAACCTCGAAAACCATATTGAGAACGTTTCCAAAGTGTTGGAACGCCTTTCAAAATTTAACCTCAAGATTCAACTGGACAAGTGTGAATTTTTGAAACGAGAAACTGAATTTCTCGGTCACATTATCACACCCAAGGGAATTAAACCTAATCCAGAAAAAATTCAAAAAGTCAAAGAATGGCAACTCCCCAAAAATCAAAAGGAAATCAAACAATTCCTAGGATTAACGGGATATTATAGAAGGTTTATAAAAGACTATTCCAAATTAACAAAACCACTCTCTAGATATTTAAAAAAGGGATGTACCGTCCAAGGGGATAACATGGAATATCAAGAAGCATTCAAGCATTTAAAAGAAATAATGGCTTCAGACCAAATTTTAACATACCCGGATTTTCAATTACCTTTTATTTTGACCACCGATGCCAGCAACTATGCACTCGGTGCTGTTTTGTCACAAATCCAAGATAAAGCTGACAAACCGATAGCCTTTGCCAGTCGAACGTTGAATAAAACGGAAGTAAATTATTCAACGACCGAGAAAGAAGCACTTGCAATCATGTGGGCAGTGGAAAAGTTCAAGCCCTATCTCTATGGAAACAAATTTAAACTTGTCACGGATCATAAGCCACTTACGTTTATTCAGACAGCTACTAAAAATACTAAGGTGCTCCGGTGGCGCCTAGAGCTTGCAAATTATGATTACGAAATTTCATATAAACCAGGAAAAGCGAACGTTGTAGCAGATGCTTTAAGTCGGAAGGTAGAAGAAGATATTAATAACATACAAGTAAATCAAAACACAACTAGTGAAGACAATGCCACTCAGTCTGATGAAGAAACAGTACATTCTGCGGAGTCTTCAGAAGATTTTTTTATACACTTCACAGAGAGACCAATAAACTCATATCGGAATCAAATTATATTCAGACAAACCAACTTCAATAGCGTTCTGACTGAACACCCTTTCAACAACTTTAGAAGAATAACAATCTGTTCGCCACATCACGATATTGACTCCATAACCAGAAATTTCAAAGTTTATACTGACGGAAAACAAACGGCAATTCTTGCTCCTGAGAATATGCTACAGCTAATTCAGGATGTATACAAAACAAATTTTTCTAACTCAAAGGTTCATTTCGTTATAACTCAGAATCTTGTTGAAGATGTTGCTCTTGAGGAAAGACAAGACTCGATTGTGAAGAAGGAACATGAACGCGCCCACCGAGGCATTGCCGAAGTAGAGAGCCAAATCAGACGGTCTTATTTTTTCCCCAGAATGGTAGCAAAAATTCGGCAATTTATCAATTCATGCCCAATTTGCGCTCAACACAAATATGAGCGCAAACCATATAATATTAAAATTTCACCCCGTCCAATAGAACACGGTCCGTTTCATAGAGTCCACATGGACATTTTTAGCATGGACAAATATTACTACTTGTCGCTCATTTGTGCATTTTCAAAACACTTACAACTCATCGAAATCAATTCACGAAATCTTATAGATATAAAAAATGCATTATCTCAATATTTTAGAACATTCAAACCACCCAGACAAATTGTCTGCGACCATGAAGCAGCATTTACCAGTATACAGTTTAGAGATTTTTTAGCCAACCTCGGAACCACTATTGAGTTTGCTTCCTCATCAGAATCCAATGGCCAAATAGAAAAAACTCACAGTACCGTCATAGAACTGTATAACACGAATAAACATAAATTCAACAATACTGGATCACCAGAAATAATGCAAATAGTAACCGCTTTATATAATGATACAGTGCACTCTGCTACATCCTACACACCAAACGAAATCATTTTCAATCAAAGAAATGCAATAGACCCAAACGAAATAGCGGAAGGCGCAAACCAAATCTTCGAAATTGTTTCGAAGCATCTGACTAAGGCGTCTAACAAAATGGAAAAATATAATAAATCCAAAGAAGACCCACCTCATGTGAGTGAGAACAGTAACGTTTACATTAAAAAGAATACGAGAAAAAAATTAGACCCTAGGTTCTCGGCAACCAAATGCTTAGAAAACAATGACAGGAACATAAAAATACAACGAAATGTGAAAAGAAATAAAAATAAGCTAAAGCGAATACGAAACACAAACTAATATTTCATTTTTATCTATTTTCAGAACTCTCCCTCCTCATCCTGAAGGAATATACAAGAAGATTTTTTGTTTTTTCATTTCAGAAAACAAATATCTTTAATCAAGCCTGCATTATTCACCCTTTCATTCTTTCCTGCTCTTTTAATTTTAGCCCTACAAGGAACCCTTGGAACCGCAATTATACTAAGGATAAGCATTTTAAACTAATTCTATAACCGATATAAGAACACACGAACTGTGAACAGCAAAATTTAAGCTAGACAATGAATTGGAAATTTTTACTATTCTTAATCAGCTTTTCAATTACCATCATTCATGGACAAAGATTAGAAATCAAAAATTTAAACGATCAACCAATCATACAACTAGTGATAGGAAAATGTAGAATACAAACTGGAAACATTAATATTATACACCCAATCAATATTACAGATTTAGAAGTAACCGTTGATCTTTTGACTAATATAATCTATCATAAAACAAACAATTATTTGTCTCAAATTGCTAAGCATAAAACAAAAGAATTACATTCAAACCTTTTAGAGATTAGGCCTAGGAATTATCGAAGTAGAAGAAGTCTTGAACCAATTGGAACAGCGTGGAAGTGGATAGGAGGTAGCCCGGATGCAACGGACCTGAGAATTATCAATCAAACCATGAATGAACTAATCACCAGCAATAATCAGCAATATAAGGTGAACGAACAACTTGGTAACCGACTCGCAGCAATAACTAAATCAATCAACGACATAATTGAGAGCAAAACAAAAAACAAAATCTTACTTGACGAGATAGACACCATTATTACCATAATGAAGATAGACATAGTCAACAAGCTATTAGAAGATATTGCGGAAGCCGCCATACTATCAAAACTGTCAATTCCAAGCAATAAGATACTTTCACTGAGTGAGATATCCATCATTAAGTCAATTTTAGAGGAACAAGGAATAATAACAGATCTCCCTGACGAAGCACTCAACCTAGTTAAACCCAGTATCGCTGTCAATGGAAAGACTCTTTTGTACATTATTAAAATTCCTCAAGTTAACCAAGAAGAAGGAACTCTCTTGCGCATCGTTCCATTAGCAAGTAGAGGACAAATTATTACAGAATCACCAAACTTTCTGATAAAATTAGGAAAAGAACTGTATTCAACTACACAACCAAACGAGTACATTCAACGAAGTACATACATCAACAAATATTCGGACCATTGTATCCAACCCATAATAGAAGGAAGAGCTAGCAAATGCTCAACGAAAGAATCACTACAAACAAAAATACAAGCTTTAACAGAAGATATGATACTAATCAGTACTGCCAGGAACGGCCTGCTTAAATCAAATTGTGGCCCAGATAATCGAAACATAACAGGAAATATTCTAGTATCATTTTCCAATTGCAGCATCCAATACAATAATCAAACCTTTTCGTCAACAACAAAAAAGATAAACACAATCATGTTAGAGGGAGCAATGCACAACATTTTAATAGACCAGCAACCGGAGGAAAACGTCTTGGAGATTATTAACAACATGACCATTACAAACAGGAAGAAAATTGACCATGTCTATCTGATGCAGTTCAACAGTAAATTGTGGGATTGGAGCCTACTCGGTGGAATCTCCATCTCGACAACACTAACCATAACCATGTCAATTTTTGCTATTTTGATCTATAGAAAATCATTATATAGAATCCTAACGAAGATTGCGAGGAAAAAGGAATCCAAGTCCCCGTCATCTGGAGATCAACCAAATCAGGACGCGTGAGGTCACGCTTTTTCACCCCCCGGAGGAGTTACGTTGGCACCTGCACCGAGTATTGCTGACGATCCAGAACGCCCTCAGCAACAGCTACGGAATTTCGATTGCACTCGTCCCTAAAAGTGCTGACCGACAGAATGGCCCCAGCAACGAGACCGGACGTGGTCGCCGATCGAACTTTACACCCATTGCAGCGTCAGCAGTATTCAAACGACTAGAAAATAATAAGTAGGGACCTTTGGAGAAACAGATTCATTCCAGTTCGTGTACGCGAGTAGATAAGAAGTCAATGCTGACTTATAATTGATTAATTTAAAAGTAGTGATCAGTGTAATGTATTAAATTTAGTTAAATAAAACATTTTTTTTCGAACATTCCGAGCCACGACTCGTTAATATATATCTCTTGATACCATAACCGTCGCTTGCTCGGAAATGAAAACATTTTCCTGAAATTATAATTAGAAAAAAAAATATGTTTTATCGTTTGGTTTTTTTTGTTTGGGGGGGGGGTTGTTAATAATAGAGGAGGTGGTATTAAAAAAAAGGGGGGGGGGGATAAAAAGGGGGGGGTTTGGTAATTTGGGGGTGGGGTTCTTATCCCCTTCTTTATAAAAAAAAGGTTTTTCAAAAAAAATTTTTTAAAAAATTGTTTTTTTTATTTTTTTTCACATGGTGAAAATGCCTAAAATTTATTCACTTTTTGACGTATAATCTCTTTAGGCATTTTTGCTAAAAATTTTTTGGTTTTTATGTAAAGTGCCTACTTTGAAGTCATAATTGCATACTTCAGATTTACCGTGTATCGTTTCATCAAGAAACCCATCTTCCTATTCTTCATTAGTTGAAATCGCAGGTGTCTTTTTTCAACCTGCATAAGCGATGTGTTTGTGAAAAAGAGCTCGTGAGGATGATTAGTCAGTGTGTTTAATTTTTCAACCGGCGCAAATCTTTCAAAAGTTATCCTTGTTTGTATCAAGTGCAGCAAGACTGTGGCAACAGTTTTAGTAATGTCAGTGCGATATTACGAATTCAGCAAGGAAAACCTGAGAAAGTGTTATTGATTGCGCAAGGTATGTACATAAAACTTGATATTGTGATATTTTATTTAGAATACGGTCCTGTAGGCAATCTCTCAGCGACTTCAACCATGTCGAAAAAACGCCAGTGCTTGTTTTCGGACGACCTGACAAAGGAATTTCCTTTCCTGAAAAAGGCGATGACCGTCGGCAGCGTTTACTGAGAAACCTGCAGCAGCGATTTTGCCATCGGATCAGGAGTTAAAACCGATGTTAAAAGGCACACGGCAACGGAGAAACATAAGCGCGCCCTAGGAGCGGCTGCCACATCGTCAAAAGTGAGCAACTTTTTTCGAAAAGGAGAATTCGGTTTTAAGTAACAGCAGCTTGCTCATGCTGAGGTTGTTTTTTTTTAACTCTTTATTTGTTCCAAATTTATTCATATTTACATTTCATGTTAATCTAGGTGCTCCAGCTACTACCGTAACGTATCAACCTTAATTGTTAAAATATGTATCTAATTTTGTTTACATTGTTCATGCCTCAGCAGTTCAGTATTTTAAACAGGTTTTTATTCCTGCGTGTGAGTATAACAATAATAATCTTAAAACTAAAAACAAACTAAAATTAATCTTAACTAAGCATAAAGGGAATAAATCATTGCAATAGAAGATTGCAACGATTTTTGTCTGAAATTATTAATTATTTTGTTGGACATTTGTTCTAAAGTCTCAACATTCGAAATTCTATGTACTTCGTTAGTACTGTACCAAGAAGGCAGCTTCAAAATCATCTTCAGAACTTTGTTCTGAATCCTTTGAAGTATTTTGTTCCTGGTAGCACAACAACTAGACCATATTGGAACAGCATAAAGCATGGCCGGTCTAAAAATTTGTTTAAATATTAGTAGTTTGTTCTTCAGACAAAGTTTGGATTTTCTGTTTATAAGAGGATATAAACATTTTATATATTTATTACATTTGGCTTGAATGCCTTCAATGTGATTTTTAAAATTTAATTTTTGATCAAGTAATAGACCAAGGTATTTCACTTCGCTTGACCAGGAAATTGGAACACCGCTCATAGTAACGATGTGACTACTACTAGGTTTCAAAAAAGAAGCTCTAGGTTTATGTGGGAATATTATTAGTTGAGTTTTGGAAGCGTTGGGAGAAATCTTCCATTTCTGTAAATAAGAAGAGAAAATGTCCAAACTTTTCTGCAGTCTCCTGCAAATGACACGAAGACTTCTTCCTTTAGCGGAGATGCCTGTGTCATCAGCAAACAAGGATTTCTGACAACCCTGAGGCAAATCAGGGAGGTCAGAAGTAAAAATGTTATATAGTATCGGCCCAAGAATGCTACCCTGAGGAACTCCAGCTCTAACAGGTAGTCGATCAGATTTGGAATTCTGATAATTTACCTGCAGAGTTCTGTCAGTTAAATAATTTTGAATTAATTTTATAATATAGAGCGGAAAATTAAAGTTTTTCAATTTAGCAATCAAACCTTCATGCCAAACACTGTCGAATGCTTTTTCTATGTCTAGAAGAGCAACTCCAGTTGAGCAGCCTTCAGATTTGTTTGAACGAATTAAATTAGTAACTCTCAAAAGTTGATGAGTAGTTGAATGGCCATGGCGAAATCCAAATTGCTCATCTGCAAAAATTGAGTTTGTATTGATGTGAAGCATCATTCTACTCAAAATTAGCTTTTCAAAAAGTTTACTGATTGAAGGAAGTAAACTTATTGGTCTGTAGCTAGAAGCTTCAGCTGGATCTTTCTCGGGCTTCAAAATTGAAACAACTTTGGCATTTTTCCATTTGCCAGGAAAGTATGACAAATGAAAACATTTATTAAATAATTTTACCATAAAAGACAAGGTACTCACTAGGAGTTTTTTGATGAGTATATAGAAAATTCCATCATCACCTGGAGCCTTCATATTTTTTAACTTTTTAGTTATAGTTTTTACTTCATCCAAATCAGTACCCCAGGATTCATCAAAAATATTTTCCCTTGAGGAAATATTCAGATAATCAAGAGAAACCTGATTCTCAATAGTCATGCTGAGGTTGTTTTTACCTATCACACCGTCAAGCACAGTCAGTCATTTCGATCAATGGATTGCACATCGAAGCTTGTTCGTGCGCTTTTCGAGCCAAAATTCTCTTGCGGTCGCACCAAAACAGAAGACCATTGCTAAAAATGTCCTGGCTCCATATTCTGTTGGTCAGATTTCAACATGTATGGACTACATCAATTTTCTAACAATCTTCTCCGACGCTTCAAATCACAAGAAAACAAAGTTGTTCCCCTCTGTAATTAGATATTTTGACTACAAACGTGGAATTCGGGTAAAGTTGTTGGATTTTGTATCGCTGCCTGGTGAAACATTGGACATTATTGCGGAATCAATTTACGAAATTTTGTGCAAATACAAAATGCAGGGAAAGGTAGCAGTGATTTGTGCAGACAACGCCAACACAAATTTTGGTGGTCTCCATCGAAAGGGTACGAACAACGTTTATTGCAAGCTAAAGGATCAGCTACAGAGACCGATTTTGGGTGTAGGATGCGCTGCACATATCGTTCACAACACAATTCAGGTGGCGGCGGATCAACTTCCCGTGGATAGTGAGGGTATTATTGTTTAGATCTACAGTCATTTCTATATTTTTACGGTCAGGGTCGAGAAACTGAAAGGTTTTTGCGAGGAAGCAGAAGTAGAATACATAAGGATTTTGGGCTACAGTAAGACTCGCTGGCTAGCTTTGATGCCAGCTATTGAACGAGTGTTAAAACTGTTCTCACCACTGAAATCTTACTTTTTGTCGATCGATCACAGTCCAAGAGTTCTTCGCGAATTTTTTGAAGATGAGAGCTCTGAAATGTGGTTGTATTTCATGCATAGTCAGGCGTCGGTATTTGACAATACGGTGAAAAAAATTGAAGGTGACAACATCACACTAACAGAGGTTGCAGCTGAACTTGATGACATCAAGTTCAAACTTCGTGAGAGAATCAGTAATCAGTTTTTACCACTAAGTGTCCGAAGTCAGTTGAAACATCTGGAGGAAAACGGCTGGCCCAAGTCAACATTGTAAAAGTCAATTATGATTAGTTTCTATCAGATATGTATTGACTATCTTGAGGCTCGAGTTTCTCAATTTGACGAGGTTATTTGTTTTAAGTGGGTGAACCTTAAAACCACCATTGATTGGCAGGCAGTACAAACGTGTTTCGCATATGTCTGTAAATTTGATGATTCTGGCAAATCGGTTGATGCCGACAAAGAAGAAGCTGAGCTATTCGATGCAAAAAAATATGTAAGTAATGAAAAAATTTCTCCGTGGAATGAAAATAAGACTGAAATCGAGGATAGGTGGATTGAGATCTTTAAACATTTTGAAGTGAATAACATTCCGTTTCAAAACTTAAAAAAAGTTGTAGAATTTGCGTTATGTTTGCCTGGTACAAATGCTGTAACGAAGAGGGTATTTTCAGTCGTTAACAAAGTTTGGACCACGGAGAAATCTCAGTTGAGCGTCGATACACTGAAAGCGTTGTTGCAGGTTAGGTTTAAATTTCAGGACCCATGCGAGCAATTCAGCAAAAATGTTGCCGAAGATATTTTATTCCTACGTAAGGTACACAGTGCAGAAAAGTATGTTTGACACGTACAGCATTGAATTAGATTTGTGATTCCTAAGGATGGATTAATGGATATAAATAAAACCTGTGAAAAACATGTTGACCATATACTTTTATAATCTTCGAAAAACCTTACCCCCCCCCACCCCCCAAACAACCCCCCCCGCAAAAAAACGCCCCCCCGCAGACACGGCACACCCGAGTACACCCCGGCCACGACCACACTCCCATCCATTAAGGTGAATTGCTGCTCCGTGTATTTTTTCCTATCTTTTTTTTTTTTTTTTTTTTATCTCTCTCTCTCTCGCGAACTTACCTCGCCATTTCAAATGGATAAATCTCGATTGTTAGTGAATGAACATCGAATCGAGCTTCATCAGATTGCTTACAGCAAGTAAGCATACAAACTGATGTGATAAAATATTCAATATCTAGTACAGATTCTGAGTTATATCAACTCTAAATTTTGAAGTAATGCCTGCCGTCGAGAATGCTTCAGCGTAAGCCCTTAAGGCAAACAGACAAACGTAAACAACGGCTTCTTCCGTAAATTTCTCGTGGCATAAAGGCTACCCATGTAAGCCTCCAATTATATTGGATAGTTGAATTTTTCCTCTTCAAAATAACCGCGGTGGATTGTCTAGGCGAGTTTTCAATCACGAGAAATTCGCGGAAAAAGCTATTGCTTACGTTTGACAGTTAGGCCCAAATGAAAAATCTTTGTCGAATTATCAGATCGAATCGATTGAAATCACTCTTGCCAGAGAGAGTAAACAAAGTAACATCTGAAACTGACATTTGTCGATTACGCCTATTCTTGTATTCACATCTCCCGCCTTCCGTGTAAATGCAAACCAAAAATTGAAGCTTCAAAGTGGGGTATTCCTCCGTGGGGGTAGACGGGAGGGGGGGGTGCGTGATAGGAGAGCAAAATATCAGGGAGAAGGTACTGACAAATTTCGCCAAGAAGGCATAACAATGCCGTGTGTGTATTCAGGCCTTTTGATTCAGTGTCTTCGCCACATCTCAAACTGAACTGTTGGGATTCCTCTTGAAAGCTTGAACTACCAGCTTGTGATCTTTAACACTATACGGAGATCCATTTTGCCACTTTTTTTTTTTTCCGTCGATGGTCAAACGTTCGTGGTACCGATTTAAAACATGAGACACCGTAGAATGTACCATTCCCAGCTTCCTGCTGATGGCACGATGAGAAAGATCCGGACTTTCAAGGTACATGCGGAACATTTGATTGCGCCGCTGCTGTTCTTCCGACTCCATCTTCGCAACGATTGCACATCTGCTAGTGAAACTTAAACAGCGGAAACAAATACAAATTGAACTAATTCCACCCAAAATTTCAATATAAAATACCCAACCTTTAGCGTCCATTAAACGCCGCGTCCCGGAGTAAATGACAAAGCACGTTGTACAACCAACGAACGAAATTCAGGAACGGATAATTCGAGCCGAACTGCAGCACGTCCGACCGACCATGTGGTTGAGTTCGTTGTAGTTCCTAGTTGTGCATAGCGGATTAGTTGCTGGCGATGCCAAGCAAATTAGGCATATTTCTGTTAAGAAAATCATCCGTCTAGCGTGCCCTAATTAAATCAAATAATTATGGCGCAATACAGTATGTCCCATAAAAAAAATGCGAAAGTTTTCGATACTTATTTTTGGGTAGCTTTAAACATTAGTTTTACTGTTTTAATGCGTGTGTGTATCATCTGACTGTATACTCTGAAACGATGTAAACAAAACAGTGGTTCGCGAGTAACAAAGTTGAGAAAAATGTACGTAAAGGAGGTTGTGACTAGTTTGCTGCTCGCCTTTACCGTATCCAACGTTCACTCCTTGATGGACCACGTCCACAGAACTGGGAAGTGTCCATCCACGGTCCGCTCGCACACTCGAAGGTCATCAGATCAGTGAGAGACAAAGTGAGGTGAAATCCTATCAGATCGATCTGGAAATCTGCTAAGGAAGCTGATATTTCAAAAACTACCATGCAACGGTTGGTCAAAGATGACTTGATATATTCATCCAGGGCAAGAGTAAAGCGCCACCTTGTAACGGACCGAATCAAACAACCACGGCTGGAGCGCTCGAAGCGTTTGGTGTCAGTATTAAAAAAGAAGCATACCATCATCGTATTTTCCGATGAGAAAATGTTCACCATCGAGTCCGTATCTAACAGGTTTATTTCGGCAAAGAAGATTGAGGATGTTCCAGAGAACGTGAAATTCAAGTTAGCAATATGAAATATGGAATTTTGGGCAAAGGACGTGTGGCCTCCTAGCAGCCCGGAATTGAATCCTTTGGATTACTCAATATGGGCATATGTTCAGGCTAAGGCCTGTGAACGTTCTCACCCCAGTGTTGGCACCCTGAAAGCTTCCATTAACAAGGTATTGATCTCGATGACTGACTCATACATTGAGAAGGTATGCTCTCGAATTCGTCCCTGTTTGGAGAAGGCGATCAAGAAAAATGGTGGAAATATTGAGTAATGTAATAATGAAAGGCTTAAAAAACGATTCCTACATAAAATTACGATTTTTTTTTATCACGTTATCATTTTCATGAAAAAAAACCTATTTGAAACTGAGGTATTGATTTTCGCATTTTTTATGGGACATACTGTAACTGAAATTCGTCCCCTTTGATGCAATTTGTGTCACATTGCTTTCGTTGGCACCGCCTTCTTTCGTGTCACAGCATCCGACAACATTATATAACAGCTCTTAGCAGAACATTTTGATTCAGTCTTACGGCAGATGTGGAGCTGTGCAGAGGCTGTAGGTACGCAGTTGGCGGCAGCAAGCACCCTGGAGGGTGCACCGGCGAGTAGTCGTTGCCCAAAGCGGCGTTGGTGCAATTGGATGTTGGTGGGGATGATCCATCAAATGTCGCAGAAAGATAGATGGTGAAGGCCTACGAATTGTTGTTTGGTTGTGTTTGTTGTACGATCTAGAAAGTGCTGCGTAACCCTACGTCACCTTTGCACACAACTGCATTGGGCTGAATCTTTTAGATTTTTCAATAGCTTAATGTTCAAAATGACCCGTAACGCTGGTAGATCACCTTTTCATGGTGCGTTACGGGGTAACAGATATACCACCGAACCATAGTCTGGATTAATTCAAACTAGGGTACATATATGTTTTTGTAGTCAAAGGAACGTATATTAGTCCTTATTACATT